>JAGDQP010051759.1:0-13944 GCA_022664845.1 Lepisma saccharinum | reverse complement strand
TCTCTCTCCCTCTCTTTCTTTCTTTCTATCTCTGTATCTCTCTCACACGCACACAAACACACACAGACAGAGAGAAAGAGAGAGAGAAAAACTGCGAGTAAATGAAGAGAACTAGCAGACGACCTTTCTGCAGCGTGGAGTAGGTCTTGTCGCTTGCTCGCCACAAATTCCACCTGGTGGAAGCATTGCAAACTAGGAGGGGAGGAATGAGCAGAAATGTTCAGCTTGCATTTGGCGTGCAACGTCTCAAGTCCTGTACTAATTGTATTACAAATGCCAGCCCAACATCTAGTGGAGGGGAAGGCTATATAGCGAGATAGGCGTTAAAGCGTATGCGCATGGGTTACAACACCAAGATTAAACTCTGAACTTGTGAAGTATGTTTCTCTTCCTAAAGGAAACTATGGCTTTTTTGAACTCCTTGGGGTAGATATATTATTACATATTCTATATTTTAGAGAGATTGAATTAAAAATTAAATAATTTTAAGAAAGGGTGTTTTGCAACGGGCAAACAATAGCACCCACCGCCACTGCACTTACCTGTCATTCTTATATTGGGCCAAGAGAAATTTAAGTGGAGAGTGGGCCGCCTATCCGCTCTCTGACTACGGGCTTGTAAGGTGGCATTTTAGCAAATTTTTGTATCCTATCATTTTAGGCCAAATGAAAATTCTTGTTTGGTCTCAAACTTGGTTAGAGACATTGAGTGAAGTGACTCATATTTCATTTGAACCATTGTAGTGTTACGATCATCATGAGTAATCAGTTTAGTAATGTCTTAATTTCTTTTTATCTTATTGTCTCCGATATCGTTCATCTTTCGTCTACTCTTCACCACTCCCTAACCATGTAACTTCTGTATCGTGCACATTTTCCCATTCTCCTCCATGTCTTCATTTCGAAGGCTTTTCATTTTCATTAATATTTACACAGACCAAGCACGATATAAAACAAGTGCCCATACATTTTTTATGTACTATATATAACTTACTTGCTTCATTTCCCGGGAAGCTTTAGAATTTAAAATTGAGTCTGTTTGTGGCCTAGGCAACTCAGACGTATACTGATTTATACCTTGGATCTGATATTCAACTGTTTAAACTTCACTGCTTGTATTAGCTCGATTCTATGTTACATCTGTGTTAAAAACATTGTATGGTACTCCTACAGTTGGGGCTGTGAATCCCTGTTGAAGTTCAAGGAAACAAATAAATAAAATCATTTATTTATTTAATTGTGGTTTCTTGAACTAGTATGACATTAATAAATCCCACCTCATATATAAGAAAGTGACACGGTTCCAAAAATGCAATTGTTAAGGATTTTCTTCCACCATGTAAAAAATAAAGTATCTCCTCTCAAGAAAAAATAAAGTTGGAAACGTATTCCAAATCTTGAAAGTTTATTGGCCACACTGCTAGCTATCTAGTTGCAACACAAACATTGGTAAGGCTTCTTAGTAATGCTATGTTTATAGTTGTCAACGAAATATCTATGCCTAGAATGACCCAGAGAAGTCAGTCGATTTGCAATTATCTCGAAGTTCGGGGAATGGAAACAGATTTGACGATTCCGTTGTCTTGTGAAATAGAAATGTAAACGTTAAACTTAATTTTAACTGTCACTATCTCTATCTACAAAATAAAATAATAAATATATTCCTTTGCCACGACGGGTGTTTCTTGCCTGCCGTCCCAAGTACTATCCTAACGCCTCTCCAAATTTTCTTAGATATTTTACTGAACTTCTTATCATAATTTCATCCTGGAAATATATTTGGCGACAGTTGTGATATAGCCAGTTTTCCCTGAGTCAATACTTACGTATCTCACTATGGTATTAATTCAAAATTCAAACAACATCGTTTTAATTTGTGTTACTTTTAAAATCTAGAAACTCCTATCTTCGCGATTAATATCAAGGAAATTGAAATTGAAAATATACGGAACGGTTATTTTGTCGGTTGCGAAAGTTTGAATACGACCCTTGCAGACGAACATAAATTACGAGTGTTTAAAAATAAGGTTTTGAGAAAGATATATGGGCCGAAATGGGACGAGATGACTGGAGAATGGAGGAGACTGCATAATGAAGAACTTCACGGAATGTACGACTCACCCGATATTGTAAGAATAATAAAATCGCGACGACTAGGATGGGTAGGCAATGTAGCTCGAATGGGAGAGAAACGAAAACTATATATTCCATCTTGGTTGGAAAGTTAAATGGAAAGAGACCGTTGGGAAGACCGAGACGACGTTGGGAGGACAATATTAGAAGAGATCTCGAGAAATAGGCGTTTGTGGTGAAAACTGGCTTGATCTTACCCGGAATAGAATCCTATGGCGAACGTTTGTTACTGCGGCGATGAACTTGCGAGTTCCGTAAGCCATAGAGTAAGTAAGTAATTCACGCATAAAATGTTCAAGGATGAGTGTGTTTCTTCCTTTTTCAGAGAGAGAGAGAGAGAGAGCAGTTATTTTACAAGCTTCAGCTGCTTGGTAATTATTAAAATTAGAAAGTTCCCCCGAAGTTTTCTGTTGACATCTATAGAAGTTTATGTCTATCCTCTTTTCAAAATGTATTTTCTTTTCCTGGTCCTTCGTGGAAGGACGACCCGTGTGCACACTGCACAATGCGTAAAAGAAAATTGAAACAATATTGGATTCTGACTATGAGGGACCGTAGTGAAGTCACAAAACACCCAAAAAGACACGCATTTTACAAACCTATTTTCAGTTCGCGGAGGACGATTGAAAACATATGTGACTGTACCTACTACCCCCTGAGGAACCACAGACGGTCTCGTTCTCTATATGCTTGTATAAATGGTTTCCAATGTCATTGGCTTCAAAACGAACATCTTGAGTTCCTACAGCTATTGTTTTCAGAATAATGTACGGAGTTTTCCCTTCGGAGAACCTCTACTAGACCATGCAAAGAAGATGCGTCATTCCTTCCTCCTCAAAGTGCCAAAAATGTTCACAATAGGCGTTTGTTGACATTCTTTTTGGCTTCATTCCGTCAACATATGTGCATTTTATAATTAGACAAAGAGAATCCAGTATTTTGAAGTACTCAAAATTGTTCTGTATTTGCGAAAACGTGAGCAGTGCTGCTAACTTTATTCTTTTGTAGCTACAGCCTAAAATACAAAGACAGGTTTTTTCACATCTTCTGTACAGCTCAAATATATCACATTGTGATAACTTCTATGCACTTAAATATTCAAGGATGTAAATGAATGTTGTTTTTTTTTAAGTTCGGGCGTATTAAAAAGTGCCTAGGAAAGATGTAAAGTTTCCGAGAACGGGAGTAGAAAATGGGTCGTCTTAGTGGCTGCCTATTGCACTGCCCGCTGTATCAGTGTGCGAATTAGGCTATTTTTATTGAGGTGATGAAATGGTTGATGATACCGAGAGCTGAATCTTCAGCGCTATCTAATCACCTTTTGATTGTTTGTGTTGTACAGTTCAGTAATCTAGAAAACTTCTGTGCCTAATGTTTGAGTTTTTGCATTAAAAGCCAGCAAGCTCTCAGATCACAAATTGGAAGTCACAAACATACATAGAATAAACATATATAATTTCTAACTAGTGACCTCTATCTAAAATTTATACTGGATTGATCGATCGATGCCTGTAAACAACAATGAATATATGAAACCACCGCCTTTACTGGAGTAAACTCGCACGACTGAACATGACCTTAGATGCATTCCTACATGTTCTTCAACTATGCGAATGAGGATGGTGTTAGTCCTTACATAAATGAAAAATTCATTTTATGAAAGCATTACATAATGCTTTAGAATAACATAAGAAACCGGTCAGAAGCTGGGCTCCGGCGGCGGATACCTAGCGGGCAGCGGCAAATTCTTGGCGATGCGATTTCTGGCTGAATGATTAGGCCGCAACAAAACCATAAAGTCTTGAGTGAAAATGTAGGATAATACCGCAGTAGAGAATTTCCATCGGTGGCGGCGGAAAAAATCGTTGGTCTGAAAGGGCCCTATTCTTTCTCTCTTTCAAAATACTTACCTGGAGAGTTGAGGTCTCTTCGAACGAAGGTGTCAAGCGATTGTCGCTTGACTCAGATTTCTTTATCTTAATTCAAGTACTCCGCAACTAGCATCACGATGTAGGGTCAATTTGAAGCTTTATCGGTGCTCGAACCCCTGACCTCATGTACACAAGGCGAGAGCGTTGACCACTTAGCTAAACAGAACCTCATTGTTTTATATCTGTCCTTATCCCATTTCCAACAAGAATTTCATCGCAATTTATAAGGGTCCTTTCTCTATGAAGTAATCTTTTTCTTGAAAATTTGTTTTCTTTACAATGGCTACCCTTGTTACAGGTCCGAACGGAGGACGTCCTTCGGCGAAAATTATTCCAATAAAAGAGAAGTTTAGGACCTTACCTAGGATCTTACTTGTCAGTGTTGCCACCTTTTTTTTTTCAAATTCCCACTTTTGAAATTGCTTCTTTACTGTTAAGCCTATCGGCATCAAACTTGGTACAAACATTAACCGACACAATAGGAAAATAGTGTGGGTGTTCCCCTCCCAAAGTACCGCAGTTGTCAATGTTGCCAACTAATTAAAAATATATTTCAAATTACTTCCATAGCGTTGTTTGTATGTGCACCAATGTTGGAATGATCATGTAGTCATAGTGGTATAGTTACAAAATCAAAGCTTTTTGCAGTTGGGCACACCTACGCCGTTTTTAACACAGTTAAATCACTAGGTGGTGAGCGAAATGAAAAATTAAGGTGCTCTGAATTGTACAAAGACACCATGCAATAACGATGCTGCAGGAGAAATGGAAAGAATGCGAAATTATAGACTAAATAATTTAATGTGCATAATAAGATTAAAATTCTCGAGGACTAAAAAGCATTATGAAATTATTTATAGTATTTTTTAAACAAACTTTTAAGATGTACTTTAACAGAAAAAAAGAAAATTGATACCAGCCTAAATGACTGCATTAGAAGATTTTCCTCATATGACTAAAAATAAAAACGTGGAGTGTACAATATTCAATATTAACGATTATGCGAAAACTAATTGCTGAACGGCATGATTTTCTCTTGACTTATGACATATGAAATCTTGCTACATTTCAATAATTGCGCCCACGCTTTTATTTTTAATCATATGAGGGAAAACTTCTAAGGCAGTCATGATCATATTAATTCTTTTCTTTGGTTCGTGGTGTCCTCTAATCTTGCAACGTTAATTTAACTCATTTCCCGACGTCATACAATGATGAAATTTTGCACAGCGACGTAAGTCGGGTGACAATACAATATTCCATTGTTACTTTTATATATTTATATATTTTAAAAGCATATTTTAATATTTTTTAAATATAGACTTCTTTATCCTAAAATAAATACTAGCCTGCAACGGATCTTGCATTTGACTGGTAGCAGAACACTTTAATTTTGGATCACAAAACATTAGCTTGAGAAAAAGTATCTGAACACCGAAATAATTCGAAAAAATAATACAATTTTTTTAAAGACATACTTTTTCTTAAACATGTAGTACTAAAAAGTACATAATAATTTTGTTTCTGCGTGACTAAAAAGGAAAGAATGGGGCGCGCCAATTCAGGAATTTATAAAGTGACTATATGAGAGCGCGCCCCATGCTTTTCTTTTTATAAACAACATTTTTTTTTTTACTTTTTAGGACGAATTGTTTAAGAAAAGTATGTCTTTTAAAAGTTTTTATTATTATTTTTTCCTTTTTAGTACATTTTAATAAAAGTTTGTTTTGGTTTACAAAAAAAAAATACTTTAAATTATTACAAGTGTTTTCATTGCATAAACAAATCAGACAAACTCAAAGATACTCCCTATGTCTTCAACTAACGTGTAACCTTCAATCAACTTGACACGAACGTTCAGCCATACACACATACGCACACACCCTCGCATATCAGAATGGACAGGAACAAACGACAGACTCCACCGTAAAGATAAATGCATTCATGGACAGCATTGGTATTTGCAGTAATGCTCATGCATCCTGTGTGAAAAGTGAGTGCACCGGAAATTACATCTTCTTCCCTTGTATTTTAATACATTTGTTTGTCTGCGCAGACTAATTCATGCCTTGAATTTTGGTGATTGTTGAAGTGTTTAGTCATCATATCGATAATTTTTCATGGCCACCTCTTATATGCAACTGATTTTAGATACTTCAAACCATTTCGTTTTCTTGTATTTATTTCTATTTTAAATTTGAAAGGAGGATAATAAAAAACAAATAAATTTTGTTCAAGATAATTAATATTCTTGCTTCAATAGAAGACGTTGCCGAACCATACATCGAAACCCAAAATAAAAAATGAAAACTTTTGATTGGACTACAAGCATTTTTACTAGTTGAGTTCAGGGATTCCGCCAGGTAAAGTCAAAATTGGGGTGATATAAGAATTTGGCACGGTTACTATCGATTTTTGACAGCAAAAATATTAAAGTTCTTGACGATTTGGAGGGTGACACCCCCTACAGGAAGGTCTGGTGGAATCACTGGTTGAGTTGAATTTATTTATGACCTTTAGGCAACTTTAGCTTAGGCCGATCTCTATTCATAAAGTTGCTATAATAGCTGATGAGCTTCTAAAGACGGGACCTACAGCTTTCAGTAAAATAGACTACGAATCGCTCCGCTAAATGGATCGTAATAGAAATATTTAATATTCTTTTGGTTTTTGAAACACTTGTGCTTAGAAAATTAAAAAAAGAAATAATAATCGAAGACCTTGACAGTATCATGGATTGAGTGATTATTAACCCGTGGTTACATAGGGTCTCTTAGCTGTGTTGAGGATTATTGAGTGAGGTTAAAAGGCTCGATACATGAGCGCCATCGTGAACGAAAATCCAGCGCGCCACTATCGTTGCCACTTTGTTCACCTGACAGCAGACTAATCGTAGACAGAAAAGATATTTATGTACTGCATCGTCACCGGCACTGAAGAATGGTGTCTTTACGTCAATAAGAAGTAGAGGCAAGAATGGCTGAGTACTAACAAGTTAGCGATACCTCGAGAGAAAGCAAAGTTGCATGCACCCAGAACCTAATGATCTGCGCTTGGTGGGATTGCGAAGGTGTCCACTTGAAAACAAGCCACTGTCAATGCAAAGCTTTACGTCCAGCAAATGTATCGGCGACACGGCGTGCTGCAACACGACAACGCTCACTACCATGTCGCTAATGTCACCTATACTGTTGGAAGTTCTACCGCACCCACCGTATTCTCATGCTCTAGCACCGTCAGACTATCGTCTTTTCCTCCAACAACGACTCGGAGCTGAAAACGTGGCACGATGATTTCTTCAAGTCAAGAACCGGAGAACCATTGAGAAACTAGTGAAATGATGGCAAGAAGTCGCGAACAATGAAGAAGAATACATTATTGACTGAATCATAAACATTTCTGATGGCAAATGAAAATTATAATAATAATAAATCCGAACGCAATTATTCAACAACCTAATATTACGTCATTCGTGACGATGTCTCGGAAAAAAATTGGATGCTTGTACCTCGGAAACTACGCATGTTTCGTTATTTCTTGAATTTTGTGGTTTCACTCCGGAGAATTTGCCCTTCATTTTATAAGAACCATTTTTAAAACGCCCTGTATATATATGGCAATCATTAGTATTAAGAACTTTGACGCCTGAGGATTCGCCCTTTAATAATAACACATTGCCAGATCATATTATATTAGGCGATTTGACAACTAGGTCAGGTAATTGGAACTAACACAAAGAGCCAAAATGCAATTGTTTAGAATCTTTGCCCGTTTGATTTAATCAATCTCTGTACAAGGAACATTCTTCTCAAAAGCATGTACAAGAACGTTTGAAGAGAACAACAGTAGTAACAGTGACAGCAGAGGAGACAATCATCTTCAGCCAAGGCGGTTGTCATCACCCCAAGTCACGAGAGGAAATGACTGTCGTCGAGACATCCATTTGAGAAGAATAGCATCACGAGGAGCACACGACTAGCAAAAGAATTGTTACGATGACAAATGTTGGAACACTCATTTTATTTCAACTGAGAAAAACCAAATGATTATCCAGGGAAGAAAAGGGTATGGTTAAAGATACATAGAACCTTCAACAGAGAACGTAAACGTATACATACACTCAATACTGTATGTGTTTGTGTGGAACGCTTAATAAACAAAAGTAGGTCACAGAAAATAAAGTTCTTTTTACTGGTGAGGTATTGTGAGGAGAAAGGCAAGAATATGTCAGTGCAGTAAACACTTTATTGGAATTGGAATCCAGCTGTAGAAAGAACTCCTTCCTTCAGAAGACACGAAAATATAATACGGTAATACGATCTTTCTGAAGAAATTGCACTTATTATTTATTGTTACTGAAGAAAGTGCACATCACTCGCACAAGTAAAATTAGTAATGGTTTTCTTACTCCTGTGAACTCTAAATGTGCATATAGCGTTGACGTAGCATTTTGGAGGTCGTAGTTCGATCCCGGCGGACGACCATGCTGACTGAGGGTTTTCCAGGGGTTTTCCTCAGTCACACCAGGCAAATGGGATGGTACCCTGGCCGACATCTTCTCAAATCCTTTCCCTTCCCCTATCCAAAATTCAATTCTAAATATGCACAGATGGTAACAAACCTATTTTTACAATATATACAAAAATATACGTCAGAGTCAGAACCGCGTAAGTCACAAATCCTTGTTTTCGAGAAAAAAGAAATACTTCCTCTCAGATAGTAACTAAATGGACAAAGTACAGAATAGACTTCATTTTTTACATTATTTAACATGTTTACGACAAGAATTGAGTAACCATTAAGTGCCTTCCGAATACTATACAAAACTACATTAATCACGTTTTGGTCAAAATTGGACTTACGCGGTTCTTGGTCTCAGACCGTAAAATCATGTGCAGAATTGTAGCAATGTTTAGTATAAACATATTACATGAAACACCAATACATCTACCGATATACGCCAACATTTGTAGGGAACTCACTAGGCCAAAATTAATTTCTTGTCCTAGTGTCACACTTCAGCATGAAAGTGTGAAACAGTCATACCAACTTATTTTAATCGGAAGTAGACCTAATGCAATTAGACGAAATAACACCCTAATCCAATTTCATGTTTAAATACGAAAGGACAATGCTACCTGAAACTTTCGGCAGGTCTATGACCCTAAAGGTCCCTGGGCAAATAGTTAACCATCGCGTTTCATCGGATGATGATGACGTCCCGTTCACGGGATCTAAGTTTAAAGTAGAATACGAACCACTAGTGCACGCACTGGGTATACGATGTACATTTGGTTAAAGAGTTAGCTTGTTGCAACTATCATTGTCATTAAAATATGAACATTTGAGAGTCTTAGAAGCAAAGAGGTGTAAGTGACATTCATAAATAAAAAAGTTGGAGTAAATTTTGCCACAGGGAGGAGCGTTCTCATTATGTACTAGTTTTTTTGCCAATTTGCTAAAAATCTCGTAAAATCTCTAACTTTGTCCTATGACCTATTTTATTCTTGAGGTGAAAAACCGCAAACAACAACAATTTTGGAAATTTTAGATCCCTTGAATTTCTTGTATTTTGGCACATCAATAGCTTTCTTAGAAACACTTATCTTCAGCATCATGTGGGGCATATACTGGCTTCAGAGGGACCTCCTGTTGAGGTCAAACCTTAAACTTTGGCATGTGTACAACCATTGAGTATATGGTCTAGGGTACAACTAAGTTTAACCTTTGTTTCTGCAGGTACAGCTTGTATTTAGAGCAGTGCTAACAAGCTGATCTGCCAGTGGGAGTTCTACCCTTTCTTCCCCAAGAGAAATTACTTCACAAAATACCTCACCATGCGCTCTGTTGTTCCTAAGCATCTGGATAACAGACATGAGAGCATTTTCTTGGTCTTCTGTGTGTTGTGTAGTGCATCATCAATTGGCTGTGTGGGTGAGTGATCCATCAAGAAGGACGAAGAACAGGACATTCCATCGTCAACTGGGCAGGCAGACGTCGATGCGACGAGCAGATGCTCGTTTTGCACTCATTGCAGAAGTCACCAGCATTGGAAAAACAATTAAAAGAAAAGCTAGTCCATCCCCCTTTCCTGCTGGGTCAGCACGTTCAAGTCGTTTACTTAGTTGACCCGCGTTTGAAAAATCACATAAATCGCCATTTGGTTTGGCAAGTATTTTTGAGGACAGCAAATGGTGAGCCTAGCATTTCATACTAACAAAACAATATGATTAAGACTTAATTTTCTTCATAATAATACAAAATAATAATACTATAAGAGAGCTACTGTTTAGCTAAATCCTAGCTATGGGTTCGATTTCCGATGAGAAATCTCAATTTCGAAGTTAATTAAGAAGCAGAGGACTTTAAAGGCAGATAAAAACGCAATGGGGAGCATCCATCCTCGTTGATCGAAAGCCTTTTTGCAATTCAAACAGTTCAATTGACATTTTAGGTGGGGTAGGTGGAAGAACAACTATTAGCTGAACCTCGCCTGCTGAAATAAAGGAAATTACAAATGAGAAATTACATTTACATTTTCCACTTTGACAAGAACACAACTGGCCACCCGAGCTACAAAGGAAACTGAGATTGACCACACTACTATTAACTTAATTCTAGCAACCATTATTTGGCAAACTTTGAATTTTGGGTCCACTTTAGTAACTAATGGCTTCGACCTGTCACGATTCCACTAGCTGTTAAGTTCCTAAAATCCACAAGCATTCTTGTCCCAGCAAGGATTCGAACTCAATAACTTGGAGACGCTGGTCTGGCGCTTCAGATCATCGGACTATTGAGGTAGGCTAAGGCACCTGTTCGTTCGATAAGGCGGTGAATGAATTTCAACTGTTCATTCTCCTGACAATGATTACTCATGTTTCCACCAGAGCTGAAACCAGGTCACTGACCTGGTCTGACTCGAACATAGGTGACCTGGTCCGAAACTTGACCCGAATGATCCGGTCTGGGAACTATAATAAAATGTTGATTTTCGGCGTCGTTCCTTTCCTGCTCTGAGGGTACCTCCGGTCCCGTACGCTCCTGAAAAACTTGGCAAGGAAGGGAAAGGAAAGGGCAGTGGGATAGTGCAGTAGGAAAGGAATAAGATTTTAGACCGATACTTGGAAGGAGGTTTAAGTTCAAACTCTACCCTCAGAGACTTGGCACACCAGACGAATGCTGGGATAGTTGTTAGACTATAATGTTTGGTCTTGTGTCATATATTGCCCCATAGTTTTCTCTGTAAGTTATGATCACCAAGAAGTTGTGCCTCTCACTTGCCTGTAGATAATAATATTGGAAAATAAAGAGAAGAATATTGTTTGTTACCTGTCCTTGCGTTGAAAGTCCACCTTATTTGGCAACAGATAATGATGAAAAATAACATGTGTCATTAGTAATTTTGTAATGTACTAAAATGTACCCCAGCGGCTGTAGGTTTTTAATTTAGTGTTTCTTATTTAAATTTGTTTCAAAAATTAGCAAAATGCAGGCAAAGTTCGAAATGTTGTGAAAACTCTTTCACGAAATTTAGCAATTTGTTGACTGACAGATTTCCTTACCAATTACACTGTAACAATGTATTTCTTGCTTCGAATATGTTATCGGCGATCCCTCAGCGTATATTATACACAAGAAAGAAAACGTTAAAACGATTTGTTGTGATCAAATTTTGAATTCTTGTATTTTCGTTAGAGCAAGAGGAGATGTAATATTTCTAGCCTTTGAATGCAAATTTCATACTAAACACATATTTGCAACATTTTCTTGTTTTAATATCATAAATGTTTAGGTGACGCACGTCACACTAAAACAAGAAAGTGTTGTAAATGTAGGCCTAGGTACTCAGTAAGAAATTTATATTGAAAGTACGTTCTTCTTTGTTCCACGGAAAGTTCATAACAAATCGTCCTTACCTCTTCTTCTTTTCTTTTCAGCAAAATATACGCCGTGAGTTTGCCTATATTATTGGAAACAAAACTTGTCTCTCCAATACTGTCGGTATAAAAATTATGTGGCAAATAAACAAATTGGTATTTTTTTAAAAAATCTCGAAATTTCCAATATTTTGTTACTTTTAAATAAAATATAATAAAAAAACAGTAAATTCGTAAATTGCAGACACTTGGAGATAAACCGTGTTTCATAAGACCCTCCGGGATTTTGAAATTTGGCCGTGCAATAGCAAACCGGTAATTAACAAGTTTTCTTTCGTCAGAGATGTGATAACATAGTTATCCGTTTCTCAACTAGGTGGCAGTGGTGTGCAAAGATGGCGTTTTCAGATGAGCAGAAAGCTTGTTCTGTCCTGGAATTTGCTGAAACCGAGTCAATTGTAACAGTGCAATATGGTTTTCCAAAGGAAAGTGGAAGACCGAGGTGAATGGAGAGGGTTTAATATGACTTTAAGGGTCTGTCGCTTTCGACACAGCAATGATGATGATGATGAAAAGACACCGTTTACAGTGCAAGAGCGTTTAACGGAATTACCTCTACTTCTTTCTAGTACCATGAGAGAATTCAGCTTTCAATTCATACGCTTTATTCGTACAAGTACTGACATTTCAAAACGTCTAAAGCATTCGTCATAGCACAAAAGACAACCACAATATATTATTTTAAACGATTGAGATCCACGTCAACCATTGAGGCAGGACGAATACTTTACATGCAAATTACCTATTGAACTTCTTTTAAAATGAAGACTTACAAGACACACGCATATCGAGTATCTTTTATGTACGCAGAGATAAAAAAAAAAAAAAGATTGATTCGTGAACCAACAGTCACTGATGTTGGCTTAAACATTCAAAGTACCTCCGCGCTCTATAATTATAGTGTCAAAAGTATCCGGGAACATAAAAGCAGATGCATGAAACTAACGGGGCTCCTTTTTACAGTGATTTCTTCTCGACTCCTTTCGAGCAATTCATCAGTTTCTAGTTCCGGTATTACTTACCTCAGCATCTCATCAATCTTTCTATTGATTCATTGTCAGAGAAAAACTCCTATTTCTTTAACTTGGATAATCACCTATCCTCAATCTTGTTAACCTTAACAATGTTAAAGGTCTTTCTACCTTTGCCTATAATTTATATCGCGATATCTCTTGTGATATATGCAATGGAAAAGGCAAACCACACATTTGTGATTTGAATGTACTTTGAATATATTTTCTTCTGTGGTTTGACTATAAACCACTTCTCCAACAATAAACCCCTAATTTAGTCTCTCTCGGAGTGTAGGGTTAATGGAAATTCCAGCACGCAAGCTGGAAAAAAAAAAGTTGAATTCGAAGCAGAAAAGTGACCGAGTCTTGTACCGCAGTCCTGCAGTTCATCTGCCGTAGAGACAGGGTGGAATGATGGCAAGGGCCTGCTATATTTAGCTGCCTTCCTGTGGAAGTAAATATCCAGATATTTTACAAAACAAAGTTCATATTTTGAATTTAATTGTGCTTATATTTTTAACCCAACAAGTGGCTGTAAACTAAATATTTGAAGCATACCTGTAACAGAGGAAGGTATCAAATATTTAACAATGTGTGTGAGCATTGTCTGTGTTAGTGACAATCCTAAATGTGTAAAGAGAAAAAGAATGTTCGTTCATCATTAAAGTTTAAAACAAACTCTTTAAATCAGTAATGCATGTGGACACCCCCCTAAGGCCTGTCGCACACAGGGCGCTAGGTCGAGCGACAAAGTTCCAGTGCATTTTTGTGCAGGCAACTTGATCCCCCCTCGATTTATAATTTTCCTCCTGTTTTTATTCCTTTTGCTACCAAGAGACAAGATAGCACCACAGATATGCTATGCGTATCATTAGTGAAAAAAAACTGAAGGCTGCGAAGGTGGAAATGGTTTCATCCTTTAAACAAA
>JAGDQP010051757.1:0-13945 GCA_022664845.1 Lepisma saccharinum | reverse complement strand
TTAAATTCGATATTCCAAAATTATGTGATGAGGGCTCAAGGGATTTCCCAACGAGGAGGTGATTCCTGGACTTTTTCTGAGTTGAAGCTAGATCGAAATGAGCATGAAGTAAATTAATCTCACTGTGAGAAAACATTGGATACATCACTGCCGAGATGTAATAGCACAGCGATGTGTAATCTGTTTGATAAATAAACAAAACGATCTATAAAAGAATGCAATTCTTACTCCTGATGGTTATAGTCCAGGAGCATATGTCAATACTTTATAGGCCGTGGGATTTTGAGTTAAGGGATGTTGCGGTTAGATGTAGTTCCTTCATTTGAAAGTACCAAATCATGTGGTACCATATGGCAAGCCGAAAACCGTGGCAAGAGACCGGAGGGAGGAACAAAATGGTCGCCGGAGAAATTCGTCTCTCAGCCTTTAAAGTGCTAATTCTACACATTCTAAATTAAAACCTTCGTGGTTGTGTGAATATTTTGATAACACATTAGAAATTCCATTTTAGGACAATTTGTTGCCATAGCGACGCCATGGCTTGCTTAAATCGCAAAATTAATTATTCTCGATCCCTTTTTTTAATTCAAAAGGAAATAACTTTTAAATTGCTATATGTAGGCGAAGGTACCCTGAAATAAACGTTCATGGACAATTCAAGACCTTTAAAATGAGAATGGTAGGTGTAGTACTTTATGGTTCTTAATACAGGTGCAGAAAGACTGGTGCAAGACGCTGCGAAAGGTGGAAATTTAATATCACAAACTTAACCTTACTGATTTTTTAAAATGATTTAGAACGTCCCTTTTAGGATTATGCGTGCAAAAGATAAATCAGAATTGGGCTATCATCATTGTCATCTTTTCTTTATTTGTTTTTAAACTATATGTTTCTTGAGGGGTGTAACGAAAGCACAACACAAACATATATTGCATAAAAAACACAAAGAAACACAACATAAACAAGTTAGTTTTACTTTACATACACCTAATCTATCATATATGATGCTCTGTGATAAAATTAGTTTAGAAATATATCCTCGAGTTACCCATTTTTGGATTTAAAAGAGTTTCCACGTAAAGAAAAAAAAATTCTTGTGAGATTTGTTATTTAACTAATCTGAGAAACATCATCATCATCATATTCAGCCGCTTTCTATCCACTGCTGGATGAAGGCCTCCACCTTCTCTTCCCACATATCTCGGTCTGCTGATATCCTCACCATGTAGTTCCTGAAAAACGCTTGATTTCATCAACCCAACTTCCATTTAGACTTCGTCTCGGTCGTTTCTTTTCTCTAGGAATCCACTGTAATACATTTGTCGTCCACCTTCCATCTGTTCGTCTAACTATGTGACCGGCCCATCTCCACTTCATTTTCTTCGCAGTCTTGATTACATCCTCTACCTTTGTTTGTGCGCGAATCCATTCATTTATCTTCCTGCCCTTGCTGGTTATTCGTAGCATGAACCTCTCCATTGATCTTTGTGTGACTCTCAATCTTTGAGTCGTTTGAGCATTCAGTGTCCAAGTTTCGCAGCCGTACATCATCACGGGTAAGACACATTGATTATAAACTTAACTCTTCAGACACATTGGTAGTTTGCTTCTGAAAATATGGTGTAGTCCTCCAAAAGAACACCACACCATTTTACATCTTCTATTTATTTCATCAGTCAACTTTGCATTCGATGTTTTAAGCTGGCCTAGCTAAACATACTCATCAACTATGCCTATTGTCTCTCCGTTAATCTTCACTTCCTTCTTTGCAGCATGTTGGTTGTACATTACTTTTGTTTAACTTATGTTTATTTTAAGACCTATTTTCGAACTCTCGTTACTCAGTTCTTCCATTTTGGTTTGTAGTTCTTCTGCACTCGAAGCAAACAGGGCTATATCATCAGCGAAACGTAGGTGATGAAGATATTCACCATTGATTTTAATTCCAACTTCAGCCCAGTTTAAATTCTGGAACACTCTCTCCAGGACCGCACAAAACAGTTTTGGAGAAATTGAATCTCCTTGCCTTACCGATTTTCCAACTTTAAATTTTTCACTGTATTGATGCAGTCTAATGACAGAAGTGGCAGCCGAGTAAATGTTTCGCAGTAACTTGATGTATGCACTTTCGATGCCTTGATGTTCAAGTGATTTAAGTACTGCTGACAAGGAGATCGAATCGAAAGCTTTTTCAAAATCTATGAATCCTAAACATAGTGGAAGTTCATATTCATTAGTCCTTTCCGTAACTTCATTCAATGTTTGTATGTGGTTCATTGTGCTAAATCCACGACGAAATCCGGCTTGTTCGATTCCCTTTTTAAAATCTAAGTCTCGTTCAATACAATTCAAAATAATTTTGGTGAACATTTTGTATAGGACTGACAGTAAACTAATTGGTCTGTAGTTTTCCACGCGTTCTTTGTCCCCTTTCTTGTACAACAAAATGATAACGGCATTGTTCCAACTTGAGGGTATTTCTCTCTTCCTCAGGCACATCAAGAATAATTTAGCCAGTTCCTCTTTCATTTTTTCACCTTCCCATTTAAACATCTCTGTTGTGAGTCCATCTTCTCCTGGCGATTTCCGTTCTTCATCCCTCGAAGTACTTTATCCACTTCTTTCATTACGTCTGGGACTTCTACATCATTTTCATCTAAGTCTTCACTTCCTAGCTCTTCCTCGGAGTAGTACAATTCTGTGTAGAAATTTTAAATATGCTTATAATTTCTTCCTTATTTCGTGTTACGGTCCCGTCTGGTCTCTTAACTGCAATTATTTGCTTTTTCCCTTTCATGAACTGCTGTTTGGCTTTCTTCAAACTCTTGTTTTCCTCGATTGTATTTCTAACAAGATTTTCGTTATATAGTCGCACATCCTCTCTTATTTTCTTTCTTACCGTTTTATTTAGTTCTATGTACTCAATCCTCTTTATGTAATTTTCCTCTTCTTTCATTTCCTTTCTTTTCTTCATCAAGAGTTTAGTTTCTTCTGAGATTTTGCTCTCTTTTTTTCTTTCTGGTAAGTGCTATTTCCTTGGCTGTTTCTCTTATTATCTCAGTCAGTATTTCATTTCTGCTATCGATGTCTTCTTCATCTTTTAACTCTTCCAAGGCACTGAATCTGTTGCTTAGTTCTATCTCGAATGTTTGTCTGTGTTTTCCAAGATTTTCCAGATCTAAAATTGGCGGCTTTCTTCTAATAAGCTTCTTTCTCTAAAGCCTAGTATTTAGTTTCAGCTTACATCTCACCATCCTATGATCACTGGAGACTTTGAAACTGTTCAGAACAGTCAGGTCTTTCAGAATTTCCCTGTTATTCGATAGAACGTAGTCTATTTCGTTTTTGGTCCCATTTGGGCCTTTCCATGTCCACTTCTTCTGGGGCGGTTTCTTGAAAAATGTATTGGAAATCAACAGTCTGCTGTCTTCTGAGAATTCCACTAACTTCTCTGTTCTCTTGTTTCTTTTGCCAAATCCAAAGTTTCCCACTTTCGTGTCATTGCACTGTTTGTTTCCTACTTTCGCATTGAAGTCTCCCATTACAATTTTGTAATGCGATTTGCTACTATCCAAAATCTTCTGTATCTCCTCGTATAGGTCCTCCACTTCCTCGTCCGGGTGCGAGGTTGTTGCAGCATACACTTGCATAATTTCCATACTGTATCTCTTGTTAGTCTTTATTACTACCCGTGCAATTCTATCTGAAATACCTTCAATTTCTGTGATCCGTGACTTCAGGTCTTTATTAATTATAAAGCCAACGCCTGTCGCTTTTCCAGTTTCTGTTCCTTTGAAGTAGAACGTGTGCCCCGACGGTAGTTCCAACTGTTCTTCATTCTTCCTCCACACTTCTGATAGTCCTATGATGTTCCACTTAATCCTCTTAAGTTCATTACCATTGTTTATATTCCTTGGTGTTTGATTTATTTCATTTACGAGATGAATTATTGACTATTTGACTTATATTTAGTTGTATTTCTTTATGAACCCGTTGCCTATTCGACCCAGTCGGTCACTATATAAAACAACCCAATTCGATATTGGGTCTTTACTAGTTGGTTTCTCACCTGAGCATTCCTTACATTCTATTTCTAAGGTTTCTCCTCTACGATGTCACACCTATGGTTTCTCACCTGAGCATTCCTTATATTCTATTTCTAAGGTTTCTCCCCTACGATGTCACACCTACGGTTTCTCACCTGAGCATTCCTTACATTCTATTTCTAAAGTTTCTCCCCTACGATGTTACACCTATGGTTTCTCGCCTGAGCATTACTTACATTCTATTTCTAAGGTTTCTCCCCTACGATGTCACACCTATGGCTTCTAATCTGAGTATTCCTTACATTCTATTTTTAAGGTTTCTCCCCGACAATGTCACACCTATGTTCTATTTTGTTTACCATTTGATTCAGTGATTCAGCAACCAGTATCTTATAGCATGGAGTTTTAACAATGTTTATTACAAGCGTAAATTGTCACATGTACTGACACGGTTATTCACATTTTCTCAGCTTGTTATTATTGTGAGTTCCGGCAATTTGTTGTTGTTTTCGACATTGTTCCCGGAGAATTTGGAAATCAGATTCATTTGGTTTCGATAATAATGTTCCTTTTTGATAACAACAATTGATTCCATTATTTGGGGGAACAAAGGCCATATGAAGACTTGCCATCGAGAGTCTCATCACTATCATCTTCTGAATCTTCACATCGTAAGTCATCGTTTACACACTGATCTTCATCTCCGCCACAAAGACACAGTTCCGTACATCGCAGGGACTGAGATCGACATTTTCATGCCAAAGAACATTTACTTATTGTGCAACCGCAGCGAATCAGCAGCAATACAGTCTCTGGAGCGCAAGGTAGTGTTCACATCACAGGAACAATCTTCTTTTCATCACTAGTTTCCTCTTCCCATCCACAATCTACTGGCTTGGCAGTTTTGGATGCAATTTTCCGGCACTTTTCCATACTTGGAAGTTCACTCTTTTAATGATAGGTGTAAGGTTGGAGGAAGACCTGAGCCACCATCGCAGTTTCCCAATATCTTGAATGTTAGCGCTCGGCACATAAACATTGCAAATGAATTTCTCAATGATCCTCTTGTCATCGTCATTGAACCGACTAGAACCGAGATTTCCAAGAGATTCAAGCATCGGAGCTCCAGCGTTGTAAAATGCTTTCCAAAATATCTTCTTTGACTTCCTTGAAATACCTGTCCTCCAGCTGGCAACTAAGCGTTTTCCCAATTTGCTTGCATAAAGTAGAATTTTTTCTGAAAGATAAGCTATGAACGCATCTTTGGTTTTTGGATGGGACAGAAGATTTCTCATAGTGACATTTTTTTATATTGCCCGAGTCAGATATCTTGTATTCGATTGTTGGGCTGTCTCTTGCTTTTTCTTCCACATTGACATTTTAATGACTTATTTCCATACGTATCAAAAACAAGGTGAGTTTAATCGTATTTCAAGATTGTTGACTATTCTTTTGCAGAATTCTGTAGACAAATCGATGCACGTGTTAACATGCTTGGCTTTTTCAATGCTTGGAGTTCCGTCATGCTATCACGAATAGCAACAGAGTAAGAAGCAGCTGATTTGTGTGTAATTGATGCTTCACAGCTTCAGTGCTAGTAAGTATGGGTGTTGTTGAATCGATTCCTTCCAGTTCTATTCTTCGTCATCTTCCAATTCCGATATTTTCTCTCTCCAACTTTCTGAACTGATATTCTCATCTTCCTGGAGCAGCAACTCTTCTACAGGTTTCCCATTCTTTTCTGTAGGTTTGTCGACATTCTCCAAAATTTTCATAAGAACACTCTCTTTGATACATAAAAACTAGTCTAGCTCCGTTTATTTTAAAGATACTGAAATAGCACATACCTCGTTGGAAAGCCCTTAAACTAGCCTACAACGTTTATTTAAGGACTATTTCTCCAACTTGTGCTAATTTACGAGTTATTTCCCTTTGAATATAAAGAAAAGGGATCGAGAATAATTAATTTTGGGATTTATGGACTCTATATTTAAAATATGGCGTCGGTATGGAAACAAAGTTTCCTAAAATGGAATTTTTAATGTCTTATTAAAATATTCCCACAACCACGAAGATTTTAATTTAAAATTTGTATAATTTATTGCAGTTTAAACCAGAGAGACGAATTTCACCGGCGCCATTTTGTTCCCCCCCTCACGGTCCCCTGCCACGGTTTTCCTCTTGCCACCTGGTACCACATGATTAGGTACCTTCTAATGAAGGTATTCACCCTACCCGCAACATCCCTTCATTCAAAATCCCACGAACTTACAGATGCGCCTAGATTATTATGGAATCATGTATTTTAAATAAAATAGTTTATTTTATTTATTCCGCAATGTGGAATCTGCTTGAGAGATCGATTTAGCGCAAACGAATTATATTCGTTTATTAGGCCGTCCCACTCATGCATGTATTAACCCATTCTTACTTAAGAAAAGTTCTGGGAATCCTCTTTTTCATTTGGAAATACATTGCGCACCGATTGAGGAATTTTGAAATTTGTATTTTTGGGTAGTGCAGATGTAAAGACCTTGACGCTAGCATGTGACATTAGCTCTACGTTTTGTGCTGTTAGAAATTGTAACCTCTAATTTTATTTTCTCACGCTTTCGATAGAATGCAGCTCAAAAACATGGCCGAATTTTTCCCAGTTAGCTGGGATTTTGTACTATTTTCCCCAATGTTGTCGGTGCATTAAGTATTGTAAAAAAGAGATAAGAAGTAGTAAATCTCATTGATCTTATTGCCAATCGGTATTTTCCGATTTTTAGAAAATTTGTTTTACGGGTAATATTAGAACCTAATCTCAATTTTAAGAATTATTTTTTATAGTGTGAAGGCTGTAAACGGATTTCTTTAACATGGATATAAATTGCAAGAGTAAAATTCCTTGATCACATTCAATGGTGGATGAGTTGAGAATCGTTAGTATCTAAGTCACTCATCCACCTACAGCATTTATAGAAATAAATTCATATGTCAAGGACAGATCATTAATAATATGATGCCTACTAACACCCGAGGGGGTCCATCGAATAAGTAAACATGCCATGCCAAATAAATCAAATAATAAAGTACTGAGTGGAAACGTACTGTCAAACTTTAATATCACAGCTGAAATCGAAATTCAATCGTATTAGCAATAGAGCAAATAGAGATACATACAATTTCAATGCACATAAAACTGTTCAATACTACCTGATAACGAGATCAAGACTTTCCGTTGCGTAACTAGCAACATTCCAGTTAAACGATGCATTCCACAAAGTTTTTCACAATTAATAGTAATTTAATTAGCTTCGGTTAGTTAGAACTAAGATAGAATGCGAATATTCAACAATAGCATGCACTACCATAATGCACATCCAAGCATTTCATTACAGCATCTGTAAATTAAAGAGTTTCATGCACGAGCATAAGAAAAGCATAAATATGTATCATTATATTATACACATTTAAGTTCACTGCTTCGGCAAAGGTGTAATAATATTTACACACATCCAAAAAGATAAAATTATATTTACATTGTTGTTCCAAGCATGAAGATCCCAGTCAAGCATCAAAATAAAATTCTTGTTTTACATTTCCACAAGCTGAAATATATCCTGCACAAATCTTCATAAGATAGGTTATCAATTATATTTCCAAGATCTGCTTTCAACACCTATCGCAATAAATCCTGAGTAATATCTTTAAATGCAACACAACTGTGCATAAACTCTTAGGAAGAATATGTCATTCACATCACACATCATTATCGGATATGTTTGGTTGTATTGCATATACGCCCTCGTTGGATAATGAATCAATATTCTACAATAATTTGATTCAAATTCGTATAGTAATGACGATTCTTTGATCGACTCTTGGAGCTGTACTATGACCAAATTTTCCTTGTGCTCTCACTCAAAGTTTAAAAGAGAAGCCGGTTACTTACTTTATTTTATATTTGTTTATCTATACAATTTCGTATCCTATTCATGACCATTTTCTACCCTGACCCAACTGTCCTAAGATTTGATAAGACAATCTACGATAGTTACGAATCTATCTGTCCTAAGATAGTTACGAATATTGTTCTTAATAGAAGTATAATGCCATTTTAGTATCCTTAGGGTAGATACAGATTGATTATATTTTTTAAAATACAGACTTGAAAATTTCAAACAAACTCAAGGAAGAAAGAAAGTGTACTACAAAGTTTCACTTTCTATTTCGAAGTTCGTACTTATTCTTAAAATCTCTATCCTTCCTCTGCTAACAACAAGAATATTGCTTATTTTCTTAAACCCTTAATTAAAGTGAGTCTCGTCACCTCTTGCTATTCGTGGTGCTTATTTATAGTGAGTTCCCTTGCCTCACACTATGTCAGAAATTCATAGATCCTCAATTGTTATAATTATTAATTTGTAGGGAAAATGTTTTACAGTAATGATATTCCGTAAAAAAGTGTGTAATGCATAAACATTGTTTGCACAATGCATACTTTAATACGGCAATAACTGCACAAATCGCAAAATGCTGCACAATCTTTGAAACAAAATGTTACGGGATTTTCAAACTCAGGAGGTTTTTCTTCCAAATAACCGCTCTTGTATCACGCGTACCTTATAAGATTTGCAAATCTGGGTGACGGAAACTGATTACGAATCGGTGAGTGGATCTTAATTATCTTTGTCTTTGTATTTCATTACAATCATCAACCAATCGCTGAGTAGACTTAATCCGTCGTTATATAATCGAATCCAAATGTTGATCCTACTTTCAGCATCACTATTCCATTCAACAATCATTTTAACGCTAAAGAGAGTGAAGACGTGCCTAAAACAGAGTAAGTCTTTACTATTTGCAGATGACACAGTAATTTTTAATAAGGGTTCAACATTAAAAAACGTACAGAATGACACCTAACAAGGATTTAGAAAATCTCTCCAGCTGGTTTCAATATAATAAATTGACATTAAATAGCGACAAAACAAAGTGCATCTTTTTCAGAAATAGGCAGAAAAAGGTAATTATAGTGAAATATCCCATTAAAATTGGTAACGATAAGATAAGTGTTGTGAACAACATAAAATATCTCGGTGTGTGGTTTGACGAATTCTTTTCATGGGACAAACACTGTTCAGATATATGCAAAAAGATATCATGTCACGTTGGAATACTTCGCAAACTTTCCAAGATGTTTCCAGAAAATATAAGAAGAACATATTACTATGCATTCATACACCCATACTTGTCGTACTGTGTCGAATCTTGGTATGCGAATCTCAGTGAGTATAATAAGAAACGTCTTAACATCTTACAAAAGAAAGCCGTTAGATTAATAAAGAATGCAGACTACCTAGCACACACAACACCGTTATTTAAGAAACTAAAGCTGTTAACGCTTCAAGATCTATATAAATATAAAATAGCCTGTCTAATGCATAAGCTATTATCTGGAAATACATATGTACTATCGGTGGACGTTTCACCCACCTCACATGAGATATCGACAAGGGCAAAAACAGATAAAAGAATTGCACTTACTCGCCCTCTCCTTAACTATGGTATTCGTAGTATCAGCTACAGAGCTACAATAATTTGGAACACTCTCCCTAAAGAAATTAGAATAAAAACTTATATGCAATTTCAGCATGCTTTAAAGCACATTCTACTGCAAAAAGTAAAATAGGCTCTGAGAAAAAAAAATGATAATAACCAATTTGTACATAACATCTTATTCACAATTATTACATTTCCGTCTTCTCTCGTTGCTTCGCTTGTTCTTATCTTTGTCTTAGCTCTTTGTATAGTTACTCTTTTGTTTACTTGGTCCTTTGTTGTTTGGTATGTTTTTTTTTGTAATTAACCATCAATGGTACTATTATTCTTAAGATGTCCACAAGTTTCATATGTTATCATGTTTTGCATTGCGATTGATTATTTTTAGAATTGTTTCTCCTTTTAACTGTAATAATGTTATCAGTGTAGTTAATATTGTTGTATTTACGTAATATGAGTGTTTTATGTGATTTATGTTTGTACGTCAATTGGAAATATTTTAGATTGTTCTGTTGTTTTTTTTTAGAAACTTTATAAAAGTATTTAGGTAATTTTAGTGTTTTTGTATTGTACTTATTAAACTTTATATCTAGCACGAAACCACAATGTGCCACTTGTATGTGACATAAACAAAAGGAGAATCCAAAAACGGCTGAAGCTAGGATTCTTCTTAAATCTGACTATAATCTGTAAATATAATGTAATAAGAATATTGGAAATAATAAATTGAATTGAATTGAATTGACGAAAATTTTGGGCATCAGAGTTAAAGTACGAATAAATTGTATTATCAGAATTTAACCTACTTTCCCAATTTAGCGCTTATTGTGTTATTCAAGGTTTAACACGGAACCCAAATATGCTATAAATCACTATAAATAAGCACCCCGACTAGTGAGAGGCGCGGGGACCCACTATAAACGAGCACCCCGAATAGTGAGAGGTGACGAGACTTACTTTAATCAAGCATCCCGTTAACATAAGTACAGAATGGGTTTTCAAATCGGTTTCCAAATGTATCTGTAGAAGCTTCCGAGAATCAAACACTTTTGGATCAAAATAGAATACAACAAGACAAAGACATTAGCAATTATGCCACTATAATTAGAAACATTGATAAATCACTTATGAATCCTCTAAATTTCCACAAATTAGTTACAGAAAAATGCCTAATATGGAAATTACAGCCTTTCCTACAGAGAGAAATACTGGACTAAAAATAGAATTTAAAAATAGATACATTAAAGACAACTTTTTGAAAATATTTAAGGATAGCAAATTTGGACAAAAAGCAAAAATAGATATTTTGAAAGACAAAAAAATTGAATCACAGCCTCTTATTTCAAAAACAACTTTTACTTGCGTCATTCGTGATGTTCCAACTGACACTGATCTGATTGAACTTAAAAATCATTTCAAAGCTAAAATGCCTATAACAAATGTTACTAGAATTAAGGAAGACAGAGGCCCACTGCCCCTGATTAGAGTTTATACAAAGGATCCATCTTTAGTCAGTGATCTCATTTCGAATGGATTTAGTAGATACAAGGTGGAAGCATCTAAACCCATTGCCAGACCTTTTCCTTGTAGAAAGTGCTACACATATCATAACAATGCAAATTGTTCTAATCATCCTATTTGTTTCAGATGTGGTCAATCTCACCAGAGTTACACATGCAAAATTACTCCAAATCCTAATTTCTGTGCAACCTGTAACAAGATTGGATATAGAACAGCTAGCGCTAATTGTCCTCTTCGTCCTAAAAAATCTAAACAGGAGCCCACTAAAAAGATATTTAGATCTACTGATTTAAGCAAGAATAGAATACAATCAGAAAACACAAACAAAGCTACACAAAATAAACCAATTAACCAAGAGGAAGTTCAGACAATAGTTAAGGACGCTATAGAGGAATATTCAGTACAAATGGCTAAATGGGTAACTACAATTCTGACTCTTACCATACCAGATAATTTAAATAATCAGTTTCATACCGCTGTAAAGCAGGCTTCAGAAGAAGTGATGCAGTGTCGCTTCAACATCCTAAAGTCTGTGGACGGACATATTTTTGTCGGCAAAGAATCTTTTACAAAAAATGCCAAACAAAATTCCAATGAATAGTCATAGAAAGACATACTTCAATCTAATTCATTTCAAATACTAAATTAAACAAACGCAGAGGAACAAACGCCATTACAAAACTAATTCCAACTATATTAAATAATCTTACACAAGTTTCCACGCTTGCATCTTTAGCATTTCATAAAAGAAGTGTACAACAAATGCAAAAGAAGTACAAACAATAGAAGAAAAAGAAGAAGAAGAAATCCTGTATGAACAGACCATCGTACTTCCTGATCCTGATCCATTTTCTTTATCCTACCTATATACAGACCTAATTTTAAATTTCAAAATAATTTATATTAAGAGTAAATTAGATATTTAAATTAATTTTACAAAACGGTTTCACTGGTTGTTTGTGGGTTTCGTGCCTGGTGTCCTGGTTATGAGTTCGGTTCGTGTATATCCCATAATAATAATAATTCAAACTAATTAAATTAATTCCATGGACGAAAGTGGCCTTAGTGGCCAGGAGTCCAGCTTTGGTGGCCCTGCGGGCCCCGGCATTTTACTATAGCGGCAAATCGGTTTTCTTCCTTCTCGCAGTAACCCCTGTCAATTGTTCTTGGCTACAATGTAAAAAAAAACACTTTCTTACACTTTTAGGGCACTTTCAAAAGCAGGAATGTGTTTTAAAAGTATACCAATTGTGTAATAAAGTGTTATGAAGTGTTCGAATGTGGTCCATTACAAGTACTACATAAATCGAGCGCATTATTTGAACATAATAAAAGCACTATAATCCTAAGAACATTTTTTTAGCGCTTTCGAGCACTTTTTCAGCACTATTAAGGGAGCACATTTATCTCACATTCTGTACATTTTTTTACACTTTTATCCAAGCCCATTATATCCCTATAACAGCTCACATTAAATTCTTTGTCATTTTTATTTGTGCTTTCTCATTATTTTTTTAAAGAAAATGGAGGGGGCTCAAGTAATTTATAGTAGTGTGATTTTTGTGCTTATGAAACGTTTTTCTAAATGCACAAGCCTTGAAGAAGATTTTAATATGCATTATTTATCTCTTTATCAGGTAGGTTGAAGGTATAGCGATGAGATGTCAATTTAACATAAACTGACATTCTTAGAAAGTCACAAGTTTGCCAAGGTGCTAAATCAAAATTCTACTTCAACGTTAGAAGATATTCTCCTGTTTAATAATTTAGCTGTATACAAAAATGCATAGGTAAACAAATGAAACTATATATATTCTTCCAGTTTTTGAAAACCGTAGTTGCAGCGTAAGCTTGTCTCGTCCCGAAGGATGACGTCCCTGCATCAATTGAACCGAATTTTAAAGCTTTAGGTACCTAAGGTTAAGTCGGGACAGGGTTCGGAAAGGTGTCGACCAGGGCCTTTGTTGAAGGCGTAATCTCGGCTTTTGTCTAATGTGACTTAGGAAAAACCTCAGTCAAGATGGTCAGCCGCTGGGATCTGACTAACGACCTTTAAAAAAAATCCAAATTGCTGGCAGGATGACAAACCAGGTTTCTAAATTCCAATTTCAGGCTTATTGAAGTGATTCTGCCTGACTCCCAAATACTCGAGCCCCCCCCCCCCAACGTTAACATTTTTGCAGTCAAAAATCAGTAAAAACAGTGCAAAACTCTATTTACACCCTCCCAATTTTGACTTTACAATACCCCAAACTGAAAATCCTGGCGGAATTCTTTCTGTATTGTTATTATTAAATACTTTACTAGTTTTCCTTTTTTATTACTACCTGCTGAAACTAAAGCTTAAAAAAGGCATTTCGTTCGTTTCTATACAAAATTAACGTTCCTTTATGTACAAAATTTAATACGTGTATATGGTGAAATACCCAAATCCTTTCTTTTGTATATCAATAGAAGCACGGATTATTTTTGTTTATCTAAAGTTTTTAAAAGCGACACATTATCTTTTGCTCACATCTGAGCGTTGCCAGCTCTACTGTTTTAACAGTCGATCTCCATTCCTGCACTATCTACTAGTCTACTGTTAATTTACAATGTAATTTCTCCTGTTTTTCTATATTGTTAACCTAGCATCTTTGAAGCTCCAGCGTGTGTGTCATAAAACCTACGTAGACCAGAGGAATGTAAAAATAAAAAATGAAAAGCAGCAGCTTACTATTATCGAATCAATAAGTAAAGTCAAAGCAGCTTCGGACTGGAATATTTATGAACAATTGAAAAAGAGATTCAAAAGCTTGTTTTCTACGTCTTGAGCTTCTGAGGAGCCA
>JAGDQP010051756.1:0-13945 GCA_022664845.1 Lepisma saccharinum | reverse complement strand
TGAAGTAAGTTTCAAACATTCAAATTTATGATTGTTTACAATAATCTCGTGATGTAAAGAATTATGCCTCTATCCAGATTGTACTAAAACGTGTACATGGTTGCAAACTAGGGGCGTGTCTCTCTCTTCATAGGTCCCACCAATCACTGCATTTGTATATTCCCGAAGGAACGTAAGGGGGGAATAGATATTTCTTACTTGTCCAGAACTGATTAAACGCAACATTTCGTGTATGGTGTGTTGCCTACCTTCACTACTTTGCATTTCAGGAACTTCCTTCGCTCAGTGTACAAAACTTTATGGGAGATTTTATATCAATCAAGTTAGTTTTTTAACCTTGGTTATTTCTAACCAAGGTTTTATCTATCAAAGCTTTCACATTATGTCTTCTCGTATGGTCCGTTGTAGTTTTGAGATAGTTTTTGCAAATTTCTCTGTAAACAGAAAAATTTGTAGAAGTTCGTGTCTGCGTATAATAATGGAAATGGCTCTTTTTTTTAACTGCTGCGAAAGCGACTTGATATGATGGAGAATATTTTTCCATTCGTTAATGTGACTTTCAGGAGAGTCACGAACGAGTCACGTAAACATGAACAAATTCAGATTCAGATTCAGATTTCATTGCGTTCGTTTGACCGTACAATAACACATCTAGAGCAACGGTATAGAACATGTCATAAACTAGATAACATAATACAAAGATACATTATTGATGAACATACATTCAGTGAAATAAAATACACTTAAATGGCTAAATATCATAGAGTTATAAAACCTCCACTAGAGGCAGGGTTGGCGCCACCGTCTACGTGATTTTTAACTCCCAGTGTGGCGCCAAGGTTCCTTGAAGGAGAGGTTGCCTAGTGCGAGGTAAACAAACGTCACACGTGACGTAACTGAAGGCCACTTTCTCCCTGTGTGCATACAAATACAAGTAAAAACTAGCCACTTTTGCCTACATATGTTCATTAAAAAAAATAAAGTTAATATTAGTGTTGTTTTTTAATGTTAAATATTCCCCACCAAATTGATACACATGCTATACCCAAATAATAAATATATATACCCGAATTAATAAAAAGATATCCTTTGACACACACATAAACGAGGGAAAAGAAATGCTCAAGAAATAATAGTCTGCAATCACCCTAACATATGTATGCAATCGTAATATTAATGAAGCACTCAGAAGTACCGATTGACTGCAGCGGGGTTCGAACCCACAACATCCCCATTATTATTAATAATAATGATAGCGGGCCAGGTGGCCGAGCGGTCTGCGGCGGTAGGCCATCGGCTCGAAGGTCCCGGGTTCGAGTCCCGGCAGGGGCATGGGTGTGGATTTTAACAGCTAAAGGCGAATCATGACGGGCCGAAATCCAAAGTTACTAGGCTGGCCCATATAAAAATAAAATTTACCATAATAATAATAATACACAGGTTTCCACACCATCTTGAGGTACTGTGTATGGCGCGTTATCTTTTTAATGGAAGGTTCCTCTGGAGGCCTATAAAACATCTTGAAGAATTCGGCGTATCGTAGTCTACCCAAGTAATTATACTTTACCTAACTTTTTTGAGGGTTTTCGCTTTCAAAGATTTATTTTTCTCAATTTATTTTCAATTAATGTATTTCATACGAATGAGTACACGTTGTTAATCTGAACGATCTGAAGGACAAAATAAGTGATGTGATTCTGATTACCTCAGTGTCCCTGGTGGTTGAGTGGTAACGCTCGCTGTCGTGTAATCAACGGATCCCGGGTTCAATTCCCAATGGGGACACAAGTGGTTCTGAGTCCAAGTTAAAATAAGTCCCGTCGTTAGTACCTTACCAATTCGTTTAGGACTTTAATAACAATTCAATCTGAATATCCCATAGGAGCACCATCAGCACGCAACTATCGGTTTCCCAAAATGACGGCAACACTGTTTGGACGTGAATGGTGCACAACTAAAGGCTCGGCAATAAGCTTCAAAAAGCAGAAATAAAACTTTAAGCATTGCTCTAAGTACACATAAAATTTTATGTTAATAAACTTAATAGTTTTCAAGTTATAGAGTTTTAGTTTCCTGCAGGAATTTATGGACTCCCTGCATAACGAAACAAAATTATACTATTAGAGCGTAAATCATGATACTAAGTATTTTCTATTAGATTATTATTTGTTTGCATGAGAAAAGTTTATTGACCCTATTGTATGCTACATCAAATACAAGCAAATTCTACATATCTATGAAAAGAGAGGTCTTCTCTTCCACTATTCTTTAATTTAGATGTTGTATTTGTACAAATTGCAACAGCACATGAAGTCCCCGGCATTGTCAAAGAATACACAAACACACATTGAAAAAAAAAAACACACTCACAGCACGCAATAAAGAAAAAATAAACACACAAATTAACTTTGAAAAGCATCCGAAAACAAACGGACAGAGAAACTGCAACATATTCATATGGCACCAGGAGCCAACGGGCCTTCAGTGACGTCACGAAGCGTTGTTTACTTTCAACAAGGCAACCTGGCTTTCTAGGAACGTTGGTGTGGCGCAAGTTGAACATTCAATTGTTTCTCTTTTTGTTTGGCAAGAACGAAACAGCGAACCGTCCGTTGCCTGGTATTGTGTCATTTGCATGTGCCACGCACGATCATTTTTATGAAGAAAAACAATTGAGAATTCGCATTAAAGTTCACCTTAGAAGTTCAACACGTAAGATACAAACAATTCCTAATTAAATTGATCAATATATGGTATAATTTAACATAAAAATCACTTATATAAAACGTTCTTGATAAATATTATTGATAACAGACTAGGTACTAGGCAATGGGAAGACATTTATGGACCGAGCTGTGGGCAAATGCGAGAGGATTATACGATAATAATGGCGCTGAACACTACGATAAGTGTCCGAGCTGTTGGCATGGTACCTAGAAGTTAGGCGATGAACACCTTCTTAACGGACTCGGTTATGAATGAGCAAACACAAATAAACATTTAACAATGACATTTATTAAAGGTCATAGCTAGCTAAATTCAAGAATACAAGATTATAAAACTAAACATGGTTCTTTATAGAAGAGATGTCAGTACACCTCGTCGACGTCGAAGTTCTGAATCATGATGCGAATATGAGTTTAGATACAAATTTAAACATATTAAATATAAAATATCAAGAATACAAATGAGTTTAAATTGAGCTCTACATACCAAATTATATCGAATCAAGTACATATACCATCTTAGTTAATTTAGAGAGAGCAACATACCTTTTGAATTTAAGATGTTTCAGATTTGTTGATATGTCGAATGAGATGCACATCATATTCAAAAACTGTCACTTTCACTGTATGAATGGTTTAATCGTGTTTAAACCAAAGATATAAAATTCTGTAATTCTTCTAAGTCCAAAACAGAGAGTAATTTTGAAGATAACTGTTCGATGAAAATTAACGTAGAATTTGGGCTGAAGCTGTAGAAATACTTAATAACGATGGTTGAGCACAGGCGTCTGTGAGCGTCTCTCTGCGAGTGCGTCAAGAAGGAAGTTTTTGGTAATCTTTATATTAGTCTATTTTCTAATTGAAGGAAGCACTGAGAATTTCATGTGGGAAATGTACACTGTTCAAGGTGAAGTTGTTTACAATTCTTAAATCATTTCTTGGAAAGGTTCTTCTGTTACTATTCACATCACTAAATAAGTTTCCAGGTTGTCGCATGGTTCTTGAGAAAGAGAAGGTATACATATGACAATTCTTAAATCTTGAGAACCAAGGTTAAATCGTGGTAAATGGAAAGAGTTCTTTTCGTAGGGAATTATACACGGGAATAGAAATGCTCTCACAGTCATGTTGCTCTGTTCTGACATATTAATTGTTACGTTGGAGCTTGAGATAAATTTAGCGTTTGATCATGATTCATTACATTATAGACGTCGAGAAACAAATCTTAGAAACAATTCAATATAAACCAAATGTCTTACAAACTAAATACACTGTTACACAAAATTTTAAGAAAATAATGAAATGAATAAAATGAAATCTATGGTCATACAACATTATTTTTGTTCTCAAAGATATTTTTGTTAAATTTTGAATTTTATTTATGGCCTTTAGGCATCTAAGACTCAGGCCGGGATAGGGGCAGAGGTGGACTGGGCCACCCGGATACGCGAAAATTTCCGGGTGGGCCCTGCCCTTTGCAAAATCACTTAAGATAGTGCTCGATTAGTTGTAACTAATTCAAAACTCCGTTGTCGGTCATAGTAACCAATGGCGTAACTAACGGACCCGCAGTGCTAGCGAAGGGGGCGGCACTAGGGAAGAGGGGCCCCTGCCCAACCCGTAGCCTTGTTTGTTGAAAAATCAATAAGACAAAAGAAGTCTCAAAAATACATGTAAGTTATTAACTCGAAAATGTAATCTCGTCCATAATTTATGTATTCAATAATGTGATGTGCAATCGATAACATATAAAGAGCATGAAGCTGATTCTCCTATGGTAAGGAAACCGTATTAGACATGGAGTTGTTGGACGCGAGTGGTGGCGATAAATAATGGTCCCCTGAGCACAGCGGTGATGTCAGAAAACGGTCCCGGAGCCCCAGAAATTGGGCCCCGAAGTTTCGAGCTTGGGTTCCTTCTATTCACTAATTAAATATGTAGTTCTTGGACGTGGGAGGTGGCATTGGAAAGGTCGTGGTTCTCTGAGCACAGCGGTGATGTCACAAATCGAGCCCGGGGCCCGAAGCCCAAGAAATCGGGCAGTAGAATGGCCCACTTGGGCTCGTTTTAGGCACCTTTGGCTCAAATTTTGGAACAAGATTTATTTCTTTTTTTTGAACTAGAATGTAGTTACTTTTTATTCTCTTTTATGGCCCTTATTTTTAATTGTAAAAAAGTAATATTATTTTGTAAAGGAGTATGACCCTTTTTCTTCCAACCCCTATTTAACATGGCATAAAAGGCTATGAACACATTTTTCAAATCCTCGACCTAACCCACAGAATATAGCATACCCGTGTGGGGTCCCTAATATTTCATATTGAGTTTTGCGATATGGGGGTCATAATTGCCAAAATTTCGTCGGATCATCACCAAACTTCGGAATTAGGTAGATTATGATGAGAAACGACAAGCGGCTTGTAAGGGGAGTTTTTCGATTTATTTTTGCGATATTTTGAGCCGTTTTCGAGATATCATGCCAAATTGCCAAAATTTCGTCGGATCATCACCAAACTTTGGAATTAGGTAGATTATGACGAGAAACGATAAGTGGTTTGTAAGGGGAGGTTTCTCGATTTATTTTTGCGATATTTTGAGCCGTTTTCGAGATATGGGGCCAAATTGCCAAAATTTTATTGGATTATCACCAATCTTCAGAATTAGGTAGATTACGATGAAAAGGACAAGGGATTTATAAGGGGAGATTTTTGCAATATTTTGAGCCGTTTTCGAGATATAGGGGCTAATTGCCAAAATTCTGGCCCCACACTTGACCTCATTTTGTGTTTAATTAGAATGTAATTCAATTAATAAAAGACTACGAGCCATATTATAAAACCCTGAGCCGCGTGCTCGAGCTAATCTATAGAACACGCAATAGGAGACTATACTCTGGCGCTCTATTTCCCCAACTCCCGGGGCATATCTGCTAAAGAACATGGACCATTTCATAAAAGGCTACGAACCATCCTGAAGAACATAGCCTGCAGAACACGTAATAGGAGATTATACCCCCAGCCCCCGTGGTGTATTTGCTAAAGAACACAGTGTATTGGTTTTGGTTATTATAGTTATATTTTATAAAAGGCTACGAGCTCGATTTAAGCTAACATAGCACACAAGGCTACAATAGCAGAGTATAAGGGTCTTATTATATAACTATCTTATGAAAAAATAAAAAATACTGTTATTAGTATTCCTATTATTATACTAAACCTCACATAAAAGACTACAGGCACTTTAAAAAAAAAACATTTAACATAGCAAAAATTGCACAGGGCTTCCGCCATAAAGTCATACCAATGTTTTGTGTATACTGCTAACTAAACCCATCTGACTATTCATCTAATGGCCAACACACACACACATACACACACATGGTTTCTGGAGAACTTAACCTCACGCCAGGGACCATCACACACACACATAAGGTTTACGGAGAACTTAATCTCGTGCCAGGGACCATTCTCATAAACGAATAAAGCATTATATCACTAACATTAGCGTTGTCGGTTGAGAATTTATTTAAGAAGTCCTGTAGTGAATAGCCAGATGCACGATATGCTAATTAGAGAAAACAATAGTGTCCACAAAATTGAGATAAATCACCTTGAATGCGTCTATTATTCCACGTGTAAAATAAACAGTTTCGTTTTAAAAATCTTATATGATATTGTATGTATGGCGGTAGGCCATAGCTATCAAAATATTCACCCACACGCATATTAGATATATAAACAGGAACCCAATGTTCACCGGGCTTATTACTAGGATCTGTATTTATAATAATGGCTGCAGGAAATGTATGAATAAACGAAGGTAGTTGATCTGCAGCATATACATCTATAAAATGATTTTTAGGCAAACTCTGTTGTAATACCTCATAAAGTTCAAGGGTTATATAATATTTTTAATTAATATATATATATTTCTCTGGAAATCAATTTCTAGTTCTGAGGAGAATTCACCGTAAATAACAGCGGTTACAGACTGGACCATGCTAATCAAGATACAACAAAATTATTACTCAGACTACACAAGACAAGAATTGCCGTGGTGGCTTCGCCGTAAGGCATTCACCTCTGGTGCGTGTGGTCGTCGGTTCAATCGCGGTTAGTGCAATATGAGCTTTGTGATGGACAAACATCGAGTGTGTGTGTTTTCTTACGGTTCTCTCGTATCCTCCCACTTTCTTCATTCCACTAATTCTCTCATCATCATCCATTCGGTCTGTGCCAAAGTTGCCTAAAGACCTTGAAAATAAATTGAAATACATTCACAAGACAAGGACAAATTTTACAGATAATATTTCTCTACAGTTAAGAGCCTAAGGCTCCTTGACCCTGAATTGCATTTTCTTTTCATCCTGATACCTTTAAATTAGTTTTACCGGCTTGAATACACGAGCATAAATTGCTCATTAGTACATCGAAGACACTAATGTCAGGTAGTGTTTACAAGACAAGCAGATTTCGATGTGACTGCATTGGCCACAGTGCCGCAGCTAGGTGTCACCATCCGCGACACTACGGTATACAAATCAACACACTTGCTCTATATACACACACTTTGATTCCATTTATATTCGAGCCTTTAGATTTTACAGTGATATACGGCTGTGAAACTTGGACATTGAATGTGGAAACGACTCAAAGATTAACAGTCACTCAAAGAGCAATGGAGAGATGCATGTTAGGAATAACCAGGAGAGACAGGAAGACAAATGAATGGATTCGCGCACAAAGGTAGAAGATGTATTCAAGACTGCGAAGAAAATGAAATGGAGATGGGCCGGTCACATAGCTAGACGAACAGATGGAAGATGGACAATAAATGTACCACATTGGATTCCTAGAGAAAAGAAACGACCGAGACGACGTCCAAATGCAAGATGGGTAGATGAAATTTAGTGTTTTTCAGGAGCTACATGGATGACGATAGCGGCAGACCGAGAGATGTGGAAAGAAAAGGGGAAGGTCTTCATCCAGGAGTGGATGGAAAATGGCTGAATATGGTGATGATGATGATGATATATTCGGTTTCATTAGTTTGCATAACTGCCAAGAATATATTTTTAAAAAGAAGTTCAAACATCTTAATTCTTTTCGCACAACGGACGCAATATAGGTATTACTATAATTTTCAGGATCTAATTCAGCAATAATAAAAAAGAGGTTTGCCGTTGAGTAAATTTGCCAAATGTCTGTAGTTTTTGAGATTCAAGAAAGAATCAGTTTTAAAAATATCTCTCTGAGAAATTCCGATCTAACACTACTGCCTCTAAACATAACAATTACTCATTTACTCAATTAAAAGTAAAAAAAAAAAAAAAAGTAAAAAGATAGGAATAAAAGATCTTACCTGTTCTTTCTCAGCTGTCTGGAACAAATTAGTAACTTTCTCTTGTCTCGAGGTGCTCGATCTTGCAGAAACTATAGATTCATCAGTATATAAAATATTATATTCCTTTTGGTGGGAATACATCAAGTGTCTTTTTAACCCTGTAGTGGATCTCTGAGTCACTTTCACTTCTGTCTTTGTCTGCTTCTTTTTACATGTTGCCATTTTATTAGAAGTTTTAGTTCTTTTCGCATTTCGAAAAAAAAAATCAAATTTACTTATACGTCTGTTAAATTTATTTTGTGTATTCAAAGTAAATGCAGACGATGAACACAAAGGTTGAACGTCTGGTTGCGAAGGTTGAACGGCCCATTGCTCTCACTAGCTGCGTATGCAAGCTATTTGAGAGAATGATATTCCGACGCCTAATGTGGTACTTGGAGCATAACAACTTGCTTTCTAATGATCAGTGTGGGTTTGCCAATATCGATCAACTGTCGACCACCTAGAAAGGATCGAGTCTATTGTTCAGAATGCATTCCTCCGGAATGAACATGTTCGTACTGTGTTCTTCGACTTATGTTAGAGAAGGCCTATGATACCACCTGAAGATATGGCATATTACGCCAGCTTCATGACTGGGACATTAGGGGCCACATGGCCCATTTTATATCAAATTTCTTACGTGATCGTTATTTTCGTGTCCGCGTTAGTGATCGTTTCTCAGAGCGTTATTTACTGGAGAATGGCGTAGCTCAAGGGAGTGTGCTGAGCGTAACACTGTTCGCTATTGCAGTGAATAGTGTTATGGCTTGTATTCGCCCTCCTGTGGAAGGTCTTTTATATGTTGACGACTTGACGATTGTCTGTAAATCTGCGAATATCAACCTTTCAGCCCGGCAAATCCAGCTGACGCTTAACCGTCTTGTCACACCAGACTGTTTTTCGTTATTCACCTACAAAGACAGTCTGTGTACACTTCCGTCGTAAACGAAATTGTTTTGTTGACCTTGATCTCTTTCTTGGAGACAGACAACTCCAGTTCGTCGAAAAGGTACGATACCTTGGTCTGATCACGGATAGGAAGTTAAATTGGCGTAGTCACCTTCACCAAATTAAGATTTCCTGTACCAGAGCTCTGAATTTGTTACGTGTTTTAAGTCATCCCACTTGGGGTACTGATCGTACAACCTTGTTGCGCCTTTATCGCGCACTCATTTTATCGAAACTTTATTATGGCTGCCACGCATATTCCTCTGCACGCTTTTCTGCTTTACATACAGTTGACAGCGTCAATCATGCTGGAATCCGAGTTTCTACTGGCGCATATCTCACAAGTCCTGTCACCAGTGTTTGTGTGGATGCCGCTGAACAACCGCTCGAGATTCATAGGTTGTACCATGTGCTGAACTATCTTGCTAAGATGTGATCTTTAGCAGGCCACCCAGCACATAACTTATTGGTATACCCAGTACAAGGAGCTATATACGTATGAACGTCGTGGTCACACTACCTGACCACTTGGCATCCGAGCATCAGAGTTGTTGGAGAATCTGAATGCAGACCGCCCAACTGTCTGCCCTGTCCGTTTTAGTATCCGTCCTCTGTGGACATTTGCCCACCCACGGATTGCTATCTCTTTATCAACACGAAAAAAATCGGAGACTTCTATGATTGAGTCCCAGCAATGTTTTCGTGAGATGCAGAGTAAGTACCCGAATTTTATCTCTGTTTTTACCGATGGGTCCAAATCAGAAGAATCTGTTGGATGTGCGTTTGTTATAAATGGGGAAGGCCACCCATTTTGTCTTAATCCCAAAGCTAATGTTTTTACTGCTGAACTATACGCCCTTTTAAAGGATTTGGATTTTATTCTCGTTCGTGGTGTCATCCGCATCCTTGTTTCTACAGATTCTCTCAGTGTTGTTCAAAGCCTCGAAAATATGTATTCAAAGCATCCGCTTGTGCAAGATATCCCATGTAAGACACACGCCACCTGCTCTGCCGGTGGTGAGGTTGTCTTTTCCTGGATACCAAGTCACGTTGGTATCCATGGTAATGAATTGGCAGATCAAGCTGCTCGTGAGGCCTCTTGAGGAGCTAACATTGATATTCAGCATGTCCCAATTCAGGACATGTTGATATATTATAGGCATGTTACACGGAGTGAATGGCAGCGACGATGGGATGACGTTGCTATTAATAAATTGAAATAAATTAAGGTAACTGTTGCTCCATGGAAATCATCTTGCCGAGATGATAGGCGTGAAGAAGTACTTTTATGTCGTCCACGTATAGGACACAGTCGTCTGACACACGGATATCTGTTACGACGATTGGATCCACCACAATGTAATAATTGCAATGTAGTTTTAAGTATTAATCACGTTCTTTTGGATTGTCCAGGATATAATCATCTCAGACAGCGTTATAACATTCCCAATGACATGGCGTCTTTGTTAGGGGATGAACCAAATATGTTGCGGAGAATTTTTAGGTATGTTCATGAAACAGGATTATCTCCGTCTATTTGAGATGATTGTGACCCTTAGCTGTTAAGTTTTATGTATTACAATTGTTTTATTTTGTGAAAGCCCATTTACAACCTTCACGTTTTTAACTCGTTATGCTAAAGACTCTATACATCTTTAGTTTTTACCACTATTCTTTCTGTTTCTGAAGACACTTTACATCTTCAGGTTTTGTATGATTTTATTATTTTAGGTAACAACTATTTTTAGACGTGACAAAGATAAGGGGCTTCCCCTATCGGGACGGGCGTAAGCCATAGTGCTGTTACCGCCCATACAATTCATTTTATCTTCTTTTAACCTTGTTCAAGAAGGTGTTTTTCCGAGTGGGGGATTCTGTACCATTTCTTAGACGGCTGCAAGCGAGTTTAGGCCGTAGTTGTCAGATCAACCCATAAAGGTAAATAAAACAAAATAATTTTTATAGAACCCTAAAACTTAGGAATGCAGAAATTCTGTGATAATAAATATACTGTAAGAATTGAAAGATATTATCAAGCGGAAATTTACGACCAACATGGACGGATTTTCGCGATCAAATAGGAATTCTTTAAAATAACGTTCTTTCAGAGGGCTGACAACCGGACCGGAAAGTCATTACTAATTTCTTTACATCATTTCTGTGAAGGGACCAAATGTCGATATCCCCCAGAATTTTAAAGCATGTCCTTTTCCCTAGATAGGCTTTATACTTTAAAAAAAAAAATCCTTACGGAAGTCAATCTACAATGGGCTACCGCACACTTCGAACAATAGGCCTACTACTGGTGCGGTATCGTCAAGTAGGAGAGTAATTATTATAAAATAAGTGAAGCGGAGTCCAGTTGGGGGATTGCTATATATGCTATTATCAGGCTTCAGCAACGAGCATTGTATTTGGATGATCAAAGCCCTGCTGGGAAAAATGCAGCTAGACCTTTCCAACGACACCTCAACCACATTTTTAGCCCTAGTAGTTCCTAAGTTATGAACTGCCCCTATCTCCAGGACCGCCCCTGTAATGTGTATGATCTGTACGGGTTTGACTCATCTCAACGTGGCCTTTCCAATGACACCTCAATCACCTTCCTAGCCCCAGTAGTTCCAAAGTTGACTCCCGAAACTCGAGAACCACCCCAATTATATGGATGAATGATTCGGGTTTGAACTTGTCTTGCCGAGATCTTTCGAATGACACCTCAACCACCTTCCTAGCCCCAGTAGTTGCTAAGTTGAAAGTTGTCGACAGATGAACAGAGTGGGCACATAAGGTTTCACAGCACTTGCTGCTAAAATCTAAAAATAATTTTCTCCTCTTAGAAGGACGGGCCTCGCAGTACCGAGGGGGGTTCACTCAGGCGATCGGAGATGTTCGGCTGTTCTCGGAATCGTGACGTAGGTAGGAGTCGAAACGTGGAGTTGAAAAAGCTACGCTGGGCTCCTTCACTACATAGCGAAGGCAGCTATTTACATACTTGTAATTCTTGTTTACTAAAGTAGACTTTGTGTAATCAATACATAATGCACATATTTACAACATTGGAATATACACACAGAATTGGTTGAATATTTGCATAATTGAGTAGAACGAAGAGAATTTAAATTTGATGCTTAATAAAATATAATTGAATGTAACACGATTCTCTCTCATCCACTGCTCAAACAGATTCTAGGTTTCCAACTAATTAATTTTGTGTATCCACACACACAAAGTCGGAGTGAACAATGAGTAAATAATCATCATTTGAGCAACGTTATCCAGAAGTCAATCACCGCATAGCCATGAAGAAATCTAGAAACAGTATTTGATTCTCGCCATAACGAGCTGACACAATCGTTTCTTCATACTGAATATTAACATCAATAACAAAGGGAAGGGTTTGTCAGGATTAAGGAATCGGTCCTGGCTTCATTCAAATACCATCTCGGCATTTGCCTGATGCGACCGAGAGAAACTAGGTAAAACCTCAGCTAGGGTGTCCGAAATTGCCTCAACCTCACAACCACTAATCTGCTATATTGATTGGTCGATGTATACCAAACTTCCCATTCTCAATATACATCAATATAGCAAACTACCAAAAGATTTTTTTAATATTTTCCGGTGTATGCCGTTCAATAAGAATCTAAGAATTATACAATTCAGAGTTAAATGAAAAACTATCATCATCTTATTAGTCTCCAGGAATAATCCAAATACAATATGTACATCGTACGTAGAGCGTTAGCTAGCGATTGGAAGTTTCTGAAAAAATCCCAACGGCCGCCCATAATGGCTGCGTTCTTTCTTTTAAGTTTATTCCTGTCACGGCAAACAAATTCTGGGATGGTTCTTTCAAAGTAGGCCCTGGTTGACATCCATCCATTATTCCGGCTTGAGCCAAAGTTGCCTAATTAAACTCAAAATGTAGATTGTGCTATGATAGAAAACTTAGTTAAGCTTAGGATATGGAAATTGAATTTCTATTTATGGTCTTTAGGTATCTAAGGCTCAGGTCGGAATAGGGGGAGGGGAAAGGTCGGGAAAGGATTCGGAAAGGTGTTGGCCAGGGCCTATGTTGAAAGTCCCATCCCAGCATTTGCCTGGTGTGGCAGGAAAAGCCTGGAAAATCTCAGCCAGGATAGTCGGCCGCTGGGATCAAACCCACGACCTCTCGAATGCTACGCAAACGCTCTACCACTGAGCTACGGCGGCTCGGTTAGGATATGGAATATTTATATAAGAAGTCTAGATGTTTTCTCTCAATATCGAATCAAGAAATTCTAAATTTAAATACGAAGACAACATAGAAAAAGGTATTTTTTTCTAATTATGCTATTATTAATAAGTTAGATATAGCCTGTACAATTTATTTAAATAACACCTAGCGTCACGTGCTTCTAACATCGAGCCGTGAAAGTTTGATTTTTGTTTACCGAAGTGACCCGTAATATTTCTTACATACACCATAAAGACACCTACAATTCTGAAATTAATTTACTTCAGAAAACAGCTTCATTAAACCTGAAAAAAAGCTCCTATATCATGACCGACAAAAAAGTGATAGATAAATATTGGTCGACCTAAGTATTTTGTCCCGAAGTTGAAAAGTCAGATCAACGTTTGATTAAATTATCGTTGGCCATAATTCCACTAATACAAAATTTGCACAAATGTTAAAAAATAAAAAATCGAGACTGCAATTTCTTGTCTGTTAGCATATTTACAGTAGACACATCCATTTCCAAAATTTTAAGTTCCAATATTTCATTCATTTTAAACAAAATATTAAGCATTGTAACTATAATAATAACTACCGCAACTTTCTATCGGTATGTATTCTAATATCCAGGTTTGCATTGAAATTGTTTAGTCCACGCTTTTCAAGT
>JAGDQP010051755.1:1653-13945 GCA_022664845.1 Lepisma saccharinum | reverse complement strand
GCACAAACTTCGACATGATCACTGAACGATAAAATAAAGACGCTAGTGTTTGGCGGACTCAACATGTGTGTGTTTGTAGTTTAATGTCAGACGAACAAAATGCCGTATGTGTCAAATGAATATGCTGCGTACTTCTCGCTGGCGCCATCTCTTAGTTAAACCGGAAACTACTTATGCATACACCTGGTACATGAAAGCTAGCGTTGCTTGCTTTGCGTGCGATTTGGGTGAATAGCCAATTGAAACCCGTGTCACACTTACCTTACAATAAAACACGTGTTTCGATTCACTACTCACCAAAACTGCAAGCAAAGTAAACAACGCAAGCTTTCATGAAAACTATCCCTTTAGCGTAGAACACGTAATAAAATGTTTCAATTGGCAACTCACTCTAATCACAAGCAACGCAAGCTTGTATGAAAATCAGCTCTAACTTCCTCTTCGCATAAGAATGAGAAGGCAATACTAGGAAAAGAAGGCATCTAAATATGTGGCAAGTCAATGTGGTGGAAGAGCCTCGTCCCTTCCGTCTTTTGGCTTCACTCCCCTCGCCATAAAACAGCTTAATGCTCCCTCTATTTATATTCCTAACTCTATGCCCTGGTTAAAACTTGGAAGTACATTAACAATGTAGCCATACAGTTGTAAATTTGCTTACTTTTCTTGTTAAGATTGCTTAGAACAAGATAGGCCCATTTGAAGTTTAATATACTATTCTAAACGGACGGCAAATAATTGCATCTATTTCATAAACAAGTAATTTATTAGGAGTAAAATATGGAATAACTAATAAATAAAGAACAATATATGATAATTGTTGCTCAAAGATTGGCGAAAATTCCGTGTGAGTCATTTTGGGGAATTCAACAAGGTATTTCGGAAAAGAAGAATGCGCGGCTTGTTTTTAAGGCAGTGGCGTAATTACAATGCCGCGAGACCCCACCTAGCGAGGGGATCAGGTTTCCTGGGTAGCTAGGGAGGTCCTACATTGGCGTTTGACATCTGTGGTGATTTTTTAAAAGTCGTTCAAAATTCCTTGAAATAACAATATCTTCATTTCAGCTAGGGCAAAAGAATTGAGTCATAACTGGAATGTTAAGCAGAAAGCATTTACCACTAATATCTCTTACAAGAATACCTTCTCGAGTTTCATAGCTGGAACATAGGAATGCAGTGCTCTTGGAAAAATAGTTTTGCCCAAAGTCCTATGGTCTCTTACAGCCGCAAGATGCAAGATTCACCATACGAGATGGAAATAATTACAAATATATACTAGTGGTTACTGTCTCTGACTGATGACTACCGTGGGGTCCCGGGTTCGATTCCTGGCTCTACCAAAGGATCTTTTCCAGAGCGAAGGGGTCTGGAATGGTGCCCATCCAGCATCGTGATGCAATTCGGGCAGCTACTGTGAATAAAAGACAGTGGTGATCACAGTTGAAAGCTTCGGATCTCCTCTCTCAACACTTCTTGTCAGCATGGGAGGAGTATATATATATCTTCCCTCCGTATATATATATATATATATATATATCAAACCCATGTGTTATGTTTTATCCCCCACTGGCTAAAAAGTTTAATTCGCACACTGCTTGTTGTTTAATTAAAAAAGTCATATATGCATTGTTTAATTTTGGTTGTATGATAAAGAACTTGGAAAACACAAATTTACCTGTAGTTTTAAGCTTCAATCAATAAGGTAAGTGAACCAATTTTAAAGTGAACAATGAGATAAATATATTAAAGTATATATATTCAGCACAGAGTACATATATTCAGCAAATATATTAAAGTATTACCATTAGATCTCATAGGTATCAAACTGAAATGTGAATTTTTGGTAAACAATATCAGACGCAAAATAAAAAAAAAAAAATCTAGGAATCATTCAGCAAACAAAAGAAATGGTTACAAGTATTAATGTGTCTACAATGTGAAAATTATCAATGCCGATACTTAATATGAACCGGTAAGGAGATAATTTAGGATCTTCCAATCCACTGCACGGTATTATCGCCTAGAGACAATACGCTCAAGCACTAATGCAATTAAAACGAGAATTTGAGGCGCTGTCTGTTACATTACCACATATACCAACCTAACATACTTTATTGCAAAATTATTCATTAATTCAAGAGCGTCTCATGAGAGTAAATAGCTCCGAACTCAGAAATCGAAGATATTGCTGAAGTTTTCCAGTTCATCTGTCACATTCCAGTTTCATCAATAATGGGATGTCCGTTCTGATTCCGTTATACATATTAAATAAGTATAGGGGGCAACAATTACGTAGGGAAAAGGTTAAAAAGAAGGAAAAGGTGTAGAAGTGATGTTTGCTCTTTACTTCCATCACAAAGAAAACACCAGTCTAAACTGGTTTCTAACCTATCGCTAACGCTTCTTTGGCATAATATATGCAGCATCTCCAATTCAAAAGAATTTAAAAACATTGTTAATATGTTTATAGAGAAAATATAAAGAAAGGTGGCTGTACGGTGATGAAACAGAGGACAACAGCGTTAAAGAATGCCTATAAAAGTACAAGGCAGAAATTACTAACATTACCACATACGAATATTCACTAGAAAAAAAAATGTTCTGGACACACATGAAACTCCTGTCTGTCATACAGTAACCCGATGCTCTACCTCCTAAGCCGCTAAAGACGAACAATTTCGAAATAATATTTGCAGCACATGTTCTAGATGCACTGTGACAAGTTGCTGAACAGCCGAACTGAATCGGTGAAAATAACCAGAACAGTGAACGAACAGAATCGGAGCTCGGCAATTATCAGCTCTTCCATATGGCGTAGCGCTCGTGATTATTTACTTACTGTCGCGAGAAGGTTCATATAAAACCCCTTCCCCGAAGAAAAACAGTACGCATTTAAATTAGCCAAACCCGATAATTGTTTTCTTCTTTTAACTTGCGTACATTAAGTATAGGTTACATACACATGGTTCGAATCTCTAGACATAATTTAATGCAGTAGCTCTCAATTCCATCAGCGCAGCGAAAAGCGGTTGTTCAATATTAGTAAAGGAAGCTGGAATATAACAACAGGTATTACTGCGAACTTGTCCCAGAGGTATAAATGACATCATTAATCAAGAGTACAATGGTCCATTTACTTACGAAATACGTTCGATCTCTTTGTGAGTCGTGATTAAGATGATTCTCTTTTCAAATCTTACCTGTAAACAAGAAAATAAGGACAATTGTTAGTAAGAACAGAAATCAATTCGACTATGTATTTTTAGAACAAAGTTACATTTATGCTTAATACTAACGTCATTATTTCTAACTTTCAATTACATTATCATCTTTACTTACGTAATATTTTAATGGAAATATTATACTAAGTAGGCATCTAATCAAATAAGTAATGAAAAATAAGACAAATGTGACTGGAAGTCAGAGACAGTCCACTAAGCTATCAAAACATGAAGCTGAAAACCGAGCTAAAGTGAGTCAGTACTAAAGTGTTGGTTTGTCATTCGGGAGGTCCTGGGTTCAATCTCAGATATCGACTATCCTGACTGAGTTTTTCCAAGTGTTTTCCTCAGTCCTACCAGGCAAATGCGGAGATTGTACCTTCCATTTAGGCCCTGACAGACATCTTCCCGCATACTCTCTCCTCTCCTGTTCCGGCCTGAGCCTGAGATACCTAAAGGCCATGAATAAAAACTTAAATTCAAATGAAGTTGAAAATGAATTTTTTTACCTAAACATGTTTTTGTAACGAAAATTGCCAACGTAGAGAGTAAACGCTTTGAGCCCCAAAACCATGATCCCTAATAGCGCGTTTGCTTCAATCAAGGTTGAAAATCCTTTGATTTATACTTGCAAAACTTGACATTTTATGTCAAGAAAAGTTTGATATAAGCTTGATTTCAGCTTGCTGAAATAGTATTGACCTTGCAAACAAATTCATGTTTGATTTTTCCTTGCCTAAACATCCTGATACTGACTTGAAAATATCATGATTGCATCGTTGATTAATTCAAGCTTGATTCAAGGAAGTTAAAGCTTCAGAACATTACCACTGCTATTGGCCTCGTGCTGATCAACGTCTATTGAATGTTGTAAGTACAAATTAGTACGAAGAGCCAATAAAATTCATGGTACTATTTTGTTACAAAACTGGATACTGGGAATGAGTAACCTTCCCCCATGTGCATGACAGGCGTTGAGGCGTACCAGTATGTTGTCAATGGTATCTTGATTTGTGTTTATTGATTTCAAGGTTACTGATACATACTTGAATTAGGCTTGACTCAGCCATGTTTTATTCAACTTCGTCTTGTTAATCTCAATGTTCCCAATACGTGCTTAATTCACGCTTGATTCAAGCTTCAAGTTTCTGACAAAGGGTTGATTCAAGCTTGATGAATGCTTACAAAAATCGATGGTTCATATATATGCTTGATACAAGCGTTGGTTAATTTCCGCCGCTGGAAGAAAGGAATGAATATCCGCCGCTTCCTCTCTTCAACACTTAGGATAAATTTCCCCAGGATGATGAAAATGTGGATCCCTTACGCTATGAACATCCAGAGTCCCCAAGTGTATCAGTCTCCACTGTAACATCTAATGAACAGTGTCACACGAAGCTTGCACTACTGCCATATATGGAGTCAATAAAACGCACCGACCTCGCAGTCGTGCGGTTTGGAGCGCTAGCCCAGCGACTGGAAGGTACCGAGTTCGAATTCTGGAGTCAAGACGGGCCGAAATCATTAATTACTAAAATGGCCCAAAGATACAAAATTTACATTATCTTTTCAGTAAAACAAATAATAAAATCTTCATCTAAACATTTGGAAAGAAAACCAGAAGTTGAAGAACACAAAGAGCGCGTTAAGTTTCATGTTTACAGTAGAGAAGTTTAAAACAAAATCAAAACTTATTGTTAGCAATCAAAAACAAAATACGCCACAGGAGTTGCTTACAGTGAAAGGCATATAAACGTACTTATAAGAAAACATAAGAGAGCTACCAATAGACGCTGCTTAGCTAGAACTCGAGGAACAATTGGCGCAGCTGGAATATAAAGCATTGAATATAAATGTAATATCTCGCAGGAAAGACTTCTGAAGAAAAATCTTGATTCATCTTTCTCTGTTTGCCCTAGGAATAACATCAAGCCCGAAGGGAATACGCAACCTGTTAATATTTTCTGTTAAGGAACAGTTCAGAACTAATTGGCTGAATGTTTACTCACATATATTCTTCTTTAGAATGCCCTGGTGTGATAAGAGTGTTATTCTTTTTAATTATCATTCTATATGAAGTTCTAACGTTTTTAAACAATTAATCCCTTAATTTGAAGCTTTAACATTGTTTAAAAGTTCTATTACTCTTGTATAATTGCAGCATGTTATATCAGAAGGTAACATCTGCCTATAACAATTTGGGAACATGGCAATTAAAAAAGAACATTTTATGACTATTATAATGAAACGTTAAATCATACTGATTACATGACATTAAAGATAAATGCATTTCATGAACGATATGATATTAATGTAAATATATTGACAATGGACCAGAAAATCGCTATTTTATGTTTAATTTACATCACCTAAAATGGCACTTAGCCTTCTTTAATGTGACACTCTTCAATTTAAGCTTATCTCTTCATCCTTCTTACAATAACTACTAGCATGTGAAATGCTCGGAAGTTGAAGTGCCTTTTAGACATATACATTCATAGAACAGGATTCCAAAAGCTTGCAAATCGCGACAACACTGTGCGATATATTCATACTAGTAAGTAAAACATATGAATTGCTTATTTTAAAACTTTATAGTTATATCGTACAACTTTTTTGAACTTCCAAAGTTTCTTAACCGCTATTTCGTATGAATATAAGTGTATATAGATTATATCTGCAAAGTCACAATTCACACGTTTTATATAGCTAAGAATATAAGCTAGCTTTATGTGTTCCCAGGCTTTTCTAATATACGTAACAGTCTAACACAATATTAGAAAAAAAAACGGGTAGATGAATCTGTAGTTTATGACAAATCCATTGCAACCTTTTTGAAGCTGTGTTAGGGCATGTAGAAGAAATGAAAGATGACAGTTTCTCTTCTCTATCGCCTCTCAAGTAATTTATTTTCTTAAAAGATAATTTTATAGCTTCACTCTTCATTTGTGCATACATTAAGCATAATGAACTGTGTACTTTTGCATTCCAGCAAGTTGTATTCATTGCTACCTTCCGCGATATGTAACGTGGAACACAACATAGCAATAATTCTACCATCAAGATATCACGAATTGAAATAAAACCTTGAGGAAGTATAAAGCAGTTTTCAAAGTATTGTTTGCGGTGATGTTCATTATAATAGTATATACGCGTATGCGTAATTATTTTAGGTAACTCATCAAATTATAGTTTTCTTCAGAATATTTGAGTGAGTCTTGATATCTATCTAATTTAGAATACTATCTATATTGGACAACTATAATAATAGATCACATGCACTTGAATAATGTCCACACTGACAAATGTGCTCAATTATTAGTACTCTGTTATCTTGTTTCAGTAGATTGCTGTGCATTTGGAAAGAGTCACTCGAGTGAACCATATCGTAACAGCAATTCAGGTATCGAGCAGTGATAATAGTTCTTGCTTGAAGGGCTGCATTTCAAGGAAATTTCAATTTCAATTTGATTTTTATATATGCCTTTTAGAGGACTATAGTTCTGGCTACACCTAACACCATCCACACTCGTTTGTTCAATGTATATAATAGACTCTCCAACTTTACCTTGTCATTGCTACTAATCGTATAAATTGTTCAAGACAGGAAGATGATCCATTTAAAGTTAACTACCTCCATTACCGCTCAGAATTGTTCAAACTACGGAAAACCATAAAACTTTAGAATTAGTAATATGAGACAGAAGATTAAAACTCTCTGTAATGGTGAAGACACTGTACATTTCGAAATCGTTAATGGGTGATGCAGTGGCGAAGCGTGGTTTCTTACACAAGGCAAGCACTCGGTGCTGACATATTGGAAAAGCATCGTTATCATTTTGTGAAACGTTACGGTACACAACAGTGAAACAAAAACTAATGTTACGTACTGCAATATATTATTTTATATCAGAAAATCGATATATTGTTATGTATTACATTTGTTTACAAATTTATGTAATTTAATGAAATTGAATATTTGTATATAAAAAAGATAATGATGACTCATGTAAAAAAATTACCGGTAATACAACCACGAATTTACACGAACACAACCAGATTAGGAAGTATATTAAAAGGTACGGCACCGTACTAATATTTCGTGTGTCACTTTATAACCAGTGCTATAAGTTTTTCTAAAACCGAATTCCGTTCCAACTATTCAAGAATTCCCGCTGAGCTCTATAAAATCCCGCCAAACTCGTATCAATAAAATCCATATAAATTCTGAGGTTCCATAACTTCCACATACACAGTTACACACACGTGTGAGCGTTGCTTTCAAGGCAAACGGGCGCACGTTATATTAAAAATACTTCACTTCCCTTCTACCTTTAACGAGACGATAAAATGTTTCAACAAAACTGAAAAGACAATCACTTTGCGTTGTAAGTTGACATCGTGCTTGAATTCCCGTTTTAGTATGAAAACTCCCGCCAACTGACAGCACTGTAAAAGATACTGTTAAAGAATTAAGAACAATAGTTTTCGTGTTGCCAGACATTTTGGTCAGAAGCTCAAGCTATCCCATTCACAGCTTTTCCTGTCCTTTATACGGCGTGACCATCTCCTTCCTCCCCTTCCTCGGCCATAAAATTTTAGACAGAGGTTTGGAGGGACGGAAAATGCTGAGATTCTAGCTGCTTGCTTTGGGAACCGCTCAGTTTAGCTGCAAAATTGGTGTACACTAAATTTAGAGAAAGTTTTCATAGCATTGAAAGTAGCAAAAGAAAGCGTGCGCTTCTTTACAAGAAAACTGTTCGTTAAAAAAAGTTATCTTAAAATTCCGTTGGCAAGCACTGCTTGCTTTGCTTGCTCCGTATTCTCGCCTGTGGGGTGATGTACGCCAAAGTACAACACTTCAAGAGCAAGATCGTGTCGACATTTTAAATGAATATTTGAAGTTAGTAAGAAGTCAGAAACAATTTTGTTTGCCTTAGTGACAGGCAGAGTGACGTGAGTAAATTCTTATGACCTCGAGATAAAACAAGTGTCAATGTAGTGGAAGCACACGGAAATTGTTGTTGACTGCCTTTCGGCACTGTAAAGGATCACTACTTATGTAATTTTATGCCAGAAATATCACATTTAATGGTATATCACATGTAGAAACTTTGACCGAAATGTGTCAAGCCATTCACGAGTAAGTGGGTGCTTACGACATGTATTAAATTCTTACACTGTAATGCCTAGCACACACGTCTCATCTTACCACGACAGCCACAGACGAACAGAAGTTGAAGAGGATTAATCACCCCCTTAATACCGCCGCTAGACCCAATTGATTTCTATCAGTTTCGACATTTGAATTCCGAATTAATAAGTCAGCGACTTAAATATGACGAAAAGGTCATGTATATAGTGTACTTCTTGTTTGTGTCTCGCTGTGAATATTTCTACCTACAGCACTAGAATTTAATCTTCTTATCCAAATGAGAAATATGTGTAAAAGAGAGAAAGAGAGATAGAGAGTACATTGAAAATAAAAACAGATACTTGACCACATGCTATTTTGTATGCTTTTCATAGCTTTCCTTGACCTCTTCCCGTTTTTCGTAGAAAACCTGAACAGTTTCTAAGTGATTTAGAATCTGTTCAGTTAATGTGGTATTGTTGTCAGTAACACGTATCCCGCTCACTTAAGTATATCAAAATCTTCCACCATTAAGATATAGGAATCATCTGGAATTCTATAGTTTAACGGGTACTGTGAGTTCTATTTTGTTTTAATTATTAAGATCTGTTCCTAAAGAACAATATAACACTTAGATATTTTCTCTATATATTTTGTAATGGGTTGAATATTTGTATAAGTGAGTAACATTGAAATGGACAATAAATTTTAAAACAAAAATTAATTAGTGTTCATAGGTGTTATCGAAGACATCGACCGTGGTCGTAGCCTAAACTAAGTCTACCCCGATTCATATATGGATATATCGAGTCTAAGCTTAAAACCCCATCTTCAAATACAAATTCATATTTTAACCTAAGCCTAACTTAAGACAAAATGTAAACTCTATCTTTGCAATCAGCCCTGGGAATTTATATAAGAAAACAGATAAGTCTAAGTCTAGGAGAAAAAGAATAGTGTTACTTAGAACTTTCCTATTTAAGTACAAAAGCTTCCTTAGTACGTTTTGGGGCATGGATACAAATTGAAGTCACGAATTATACGATCTAAGTTTTTTTTTACCAAAGGGACGAGAGTTATTATGTGCGATTAATAATATACTATATTTTTCATAGGTAATAATTGGCCTAGGTAATTATAGCAACAGAAAATTAAACATTGCTTTTGTCTAACATTTGCAAACTGATATCGTATTATTTGATGACTGTCATGTCATTAGATATATCTAAATGAAAATCCTCCTTTTTTTGACAGTCTTTCATTTCCCAAGAGAAAGAAAGAAAGAAAGAAAGAAAGAAAGAAAGAAAGAAAGAAAGAAAGAAAGAGGTATTTTTCTGAACAAAATAGATTTTAAGTGAAAGTAGTATCAATGAAAGAAAAAAGCGACATGAAGTGTTTGGAGATTCATTTACAAAAGCATCTTCATTTCTTTTTTATTTAGATGCTTAAAAATAGTTCTTTAGGTACTTCCTTTCATCTTTCGGTACCACGTTTATTTCTCTCTCTTGTCTGTTTTTCTCCTTTTATCTCATAGTTATTTTGAGGTGGGAGGGCTTTAACACCCCACCCCACCCTTCTATCTCACTTTGTAATCAATCATAGCAAGGTTCGTTGCGGGATGCACACACAGCTTATGCTTTGTGAAACTAAGAAGGACGCCAGAAAAATCAATAATGGCGAAGCTTTTTCCCCCCTTCTTGTTCTGGTATTAATTACTTCAACTTTGTATCTCTCTCTCTTTTTTTATGCTTTTGGTCGCTTGTGGCCAACAAGAGCAAAGATGGTGGAAAATGTGTTTAAACAGAAAGATCATTTTCAGACGTGGAGTGGGAGCTGAATACAGGCGTTGTTGAGGAAAAATGCAATCCCTTTTTCGTGTGTGAGTCTTTTCCTCTCATGTTTGTTATAGATGGATACTGATTTCAATGAGTTTAATAGTAAATTATGTGCCGATTTATCACAGGTAAAGTTAATTCCTTAACTATAAAATATAATTTAGTTGATAATATTTTCATTTCATTATTATATTTTCTTATTTATATTTTATTTCAGATTAGAATAGCATTTACAGTTTTCTTTTTGAAGAATGACATCCGTTAGATAGGTAACATCCATGAAAATGGGAAAGGTGCTCATGCGGGTAATGCTTGTCAAATCTTTGTGAAAATGACGTGACTCTGTGATTAGATCCAGTTGTTTTCCTAGACATTAATTCCCAGACAATGACTAATGGCATTATATGTGACCAACCAAGATTCTTAGTGCTACCAATGAGTACAAAAGAAACGTTGTTCCCTATAAGAAGTAAATTATGTATTAGCTTTCTACATCAAGTAAATGGGACTCGCTCTATCCCGAAATAAGTGTAAAAATTAACACTTGAATTTTGTTCCGAGATAATTGTTTAGTTTTAAATTATAAGATTTATTTTCCGAACTTGTTGAACACAGCTATTATACTTTATCACTTTTCTTCCCAAATGAACAAATTATTTTTAAAATACTGGACTACTTCACTTTATGGTGGATTTGAGTTCTGCATACAGATGTTAACATCATGGGTAGAACTATTATTTTAGACATAAATCGGTCATCTGATACAATAATATAGAGTCCTTGGAGAAGTTTCAGGTGGTTGATTATTGTCTTAAACGATAGATCTACCATTCATTATAGCATCTGTACGTACAAGTCAAAACAGTAAAAAAGTGATAAGTCGGGTTTATGAAATAGCTTGTTAAAATACACTTAGAGCAGGTTATCAACATCGATATACTTCTGGGAGATCAAAAATCACTAATCTGTTGTTTTTTTATATACAAAATCTGTCTATGATGATCCAATTCTGGTAAAACTGTTGATACAATATATTTTGATTTTGCAAAAGCATTTGATAAGATTGACCACGACATCTTTGTTAAGGAATTAACTTAACTTGGAATATCTAATGATCTATTAACGTTGACATCTTCATATATGACTGATAGTGAATAATATATGACATGTAAGTCCGAAAATTCATGTATCTATAAAGTACAATGGAGTATCGTAAGGTTATAAATTAGAACCGCTCTTTTTTAATATTTATTAATGATTTGCCAGATATAGTCAAATCTGTATATTGTTTGCGGACAATTTGAAGATCTATGAAGAAGTAATTAGCGATCAAGTCAAATTATTGCTACAAAAGAAGTTAATTGATAGTTGTTTTAATTGAAATGAACACAATAAATTACATTTTAAATTAAGTAAGTGTTGCTTAATTGCTTTTACTAGAAAAGTACACTGGGTTGTTTAATTATTCAATAAATGGTATTGTAATAGAAAAGGAAAATAAGACTGAAGATTTAGATATTGTCAGAAACAATGCGCTGTACTTTATTCCACATTGAAATTATATTATAAATGAATTATATATATAAATTACTATATTTTGTAATAAGACACAAAGGAGTTTACAAGTGTAGAAAAAGCATATTGTTGTTGAACACATTAGCTAAAAGTAAGTCTGAATATAATATAATTTTCTGGCTTCTAGGATTTCAAATTTATATACGTAAATAGAATAGAGAAAATGCATGGTAAATGGTTAAAACATTTATACTGTGTAAGATATAGAAGATCGGCTGAAAGAGAACGAATATCCTATAAAAATTTTGAATGAATTTAGCATATGTAGTTTCGGTTGTAGAAGGTTTATGTAAGATCTAGTTCTCTTATATGAATTAGTAAATTCAAAATTAGATTGTTCTCAATGATTGGAAGTCTTGGATTTAACACAAAAAGGCTACTTTGAGAGTTAGACTTCCTTTCCATAACCTCAAGTATAGAACGATTTTGCATAAACATTATCCCATTATAAAAATACGTTATGAACACCATAAGGTTATAATAAGCAATTACAATTAAGATATTTGTTATGAAAATAGAAGAGTTTAAGA
>JAGDQP010051754.1:0-13946 GCA_022664845.1 Lepisma saccharinum | reverse complement strand
TGCATTAGAACACTTGCTTTTTCTTTCCTGTCCTGTTTCCTTGTACAAAAAAAGAAACATCATCTTTGTTTAGGATTCAGCAGGTTTGGCCTCTTTGATGTAGAATAAACACACTCTGGACTGAGTCTCATTTCTTTTCTTAGTGTGACCTTTGAAGCACGTTTTGTAATGAGTGACATGACAGACTGGAGCCCTTAATCCTTCAGAAACGTCTTCCTGTCTTTATTGTATCCATCAAGCTGTGCCGACCGTAGAAATACACGTGCATTTATTCCGGCTTGGCCCAGCATACCGAAACAGTCTGAGCCATAGTTGCCTAAAGACCTTAAAATTAAAAATTCCATTTCCAGCATACCAAAGAAGAACCTTAGTGGTCATCTTTACGTTTTCTGCGTATAGTATACCCGTGAGCCATTTGATCAAAGACTACATTTTTGAAAGAGGATAATTCCTTGTTTCTTGGTTTCTGTATCAATATCAGGACCATAAGCTCCATTGTAGAGAGGAAGATGACTAACTTTTCTTTGGTTGGAGATCTCTTTCACCATCACAAATGGTCCCACTAATATAAAAAAGGTATAACATAAACGTATCACTGGGATATAGGAACACCCATTATGCTAAAACCACAGCTAAACGTAGCAGAAAAGAACTAAAATTCTGCCTTGTTGCAATCTTAACGAGAACTGAGAATAGCTTGGCGCACAGCCTTCAAAACATGTAAGTGCTGGATTAAATACACCACTGATGCAGTGTAGGATTAAATGTGGATATAATTTAATACCTTGTTTTGTAAAGAGTGGTTAATTGTATACCGTTCAAAAGTAGAACATTTTCTTTGAATGTTTACTGAAGCTCGGTTGATACTAGTCAAAATATTTGCGTGTAACATTCAACTACTTTTATGCTTGCAATTTGGTCATTTTCTGATCGAAATTTAGGTCTAACCTACAATTTCAAGGTTACAAACTTCTTTGGATGAACGTTTAAGGCAGGGTTGGATAATCGTTAAGCTATTAGCAGAAGTAAAGTTGCTTTTGTTTTACTGAAGATGTTGCCATGTTTTTCTTCAACTGAGGAAGTACGAAACACCTCCATACCATTTAATGTAAAATTGTAAAATAGCTTACTGTAAACAAAAGTTTTTTTTTACACATTAATAGCATTTTTGACGTAATTTAAGAGAGGCAACGTATGATCATTTCTTAAAAACCTTTTTACTTGGGATTACTATTTCAAAACTAATTTATACGCTCAGATTCAAATATAATGGCCGATGAAATTGTTTTCTCTCACTTCAAAATTTGCACTATTTTGGCATTATCGAACTAACATACGTTGCAGCCACTACAAACAGAACGTCAGTTTCAATTCCGTATCAAACATTTCGTCATTATTACCATCTTATGCAAATTGTAGGACTTTGAAGCTGTACTCATTTGATCGTTTTCTATGAATTTGAGTAGAGAAATTTTGTTCACTTTTTCAACACGTTAGAATGCATCATGAAGATGTTCTAAGAAAGAACGCAAGGAAGTTGATAGTATGTGGGAATACAATTCAGATTCCCTCCATGATAGGCTTTTCAACGGAAGTGCCAAGAAGATTTAATTCTTCATTTTTTACTCTACATATTCAGAACATGATATGAAGTTGGAGTGAGTTGGAGTTTATTCAGACATGTTGTGTACAAAATCCGTTCATGCTGACTGCGATCTAACTTAGTCTTAAATCTGAATGACAAATCCCTTGACCTACATCTACCATGTAGATGGATGCAGATGGTAGCGGCTTGACTTTTTTTTCTGACTTAAAATATAGGATCAAGATGACGAAAGGAAACCCTTGACAAGCACTCGACGTAAGGTTACGATAAGAAACAGTTTCTTCTCTCTATGCATGTACATAAATCCGACTGGAGCTGAACATACATAACTTTGAATAACGTGAAACAAGTTTCTGCGTGTTTTTTTTTTTCAGGATAATTGCAAATACTATTTATCTAAAAACTTTCCGGAATATATCAAGATTTTTTTTTTTCAATATTTTGCTGCTTTCTGGCATCTTGTGTTCTGGCATCTGTTCCCTGAAGTTTCATAGGTAATATGACACAATATCTATACTCGCACTGGACCGGAAACCATGACTCATCGAAGAAGGCCATTCTTTGCTATTCGGCCGAGGTTCAATGTTACTCTTGCTGTACAAGCTAATGGCGTTTATACATTGAACGGACAGGCAGCATGAGTGTTTTCATCAATTGTCTGCTTCAAACCATAATTCGCAATAACGTTTGTATCATTCTTGTCTTGGGGACCTTTCTATTGTAAAATCCCTGCGGTTCACTTGGGTATCAAAAGTTGCTTGCCGCTCGGTTTGGAAGGACTGTCGAAACCTACGCCGCCTCTAGAATAAATGGTTCGTGGGGGCCCACAGCTGCAACGTACGAAAGTCACATCTGTACCATTCGTCCAGTTTTCATACCGTTCATCCCTTGAGCATTTCACAAAGCCCGCTGTGTTCGAAATTCTAGCATCCTTTATCCAATAGTTAACTACTACGTACCTTGGCTATGGTAGAGGCCGTTACTGTGTTCATGGATCAGAACGCCAAATTCATATACTTCCAGTATGTAACCTTATCATGTGTACTGTACTACTTACTAGGCATGTGTGATGTATGCATTTAGAGTGGATATCTTAACGTGACCGTCATATGTGTTAATAAGTTTTCGCTAAAAAGTTGCATTTCTACTATGCTTGCCTGAATAGTGGATCGCTTAAATACAAAGTGTCTATTCTATTTTATTCCTTCCCTGGCCATATGTTTTCTACCAGTGAATTAATCAAGTCGAAATATGGCGACTGAAATCTCCTTTTAAAATGTTAAAAGCTGCGTATAATTAAGTAGTTCTAGTTCGTGTAGTATTACCAAACACATGATCATAACTTTCGACGCATTATCTAACTTTGGGTTTAATCGCAGTTGTTTAATGTACCAAAAGTATATGTAGTCCTTTGAGAGAGAGTATGTGTACTTTAATGTCCTGCAACGTAATTTTTGTCAATATTCTGTTCCGTTAAAAGTCTGTTAATCACTTAATCATTGTTTGCTTTTCATCAGTTGAGCTTCATGGATAGATTTCTCTTCATATATCTGTACGACTGTAACGGATTTGTCGCTCAATTAACTTGTTTTTACACCAGTCGTTTATAATTTAGCGCAGCTGAAATAAGGAAAATGCTATATCAACAAACTGCTAATATTGCGAGGAATTTTTCTAGGTTAGGGAGGCAAATAATAATAACTGTGCTTTTGATGCAGACTCTGATATGCTACGGTACTTATATAAATATCTTGGTTCTCACATATGAAAGGAAAATACACGCACATACATATAGTTCCGCTGAATTGTTTAGACGATTTGGAATTGGTATCTGCGGTCTCTGTAATGTTTGTCTCTGTTTTGAACAGTAGATCAAAGCCTTGAGTTATCATGCAGCTTTTGTCAAGTGTCCATGGAGAGTTATACAATATATATATTTTATATATATTTGTATTTTTTAACTCCAAAACTATGTACAGGATGACCATCCTAAAAGAATATTCGTTACAGATTTGGAGTGAACAATGTACTTTCAAGATTGCTGCGTTGTTCGCTCAAAGCTTGTTAAATTCTTCATCTTTTGGGATTTAGAAAATATTTAAACTATATTTTCTAGGAATCTGAGTTTACATTGGCTAATGCGGTTAATGCGAATGCGGTTCTAAAAACCATTCTTTGACTACTACGGAACAACTTGAACTCAGATCTCTAATATTGTAAGAGGGAGATTTTAATGAAAAATTCTGCTCTAAAAGGTTGGATCTTATAAACGTTTGAATTTGGCCCCAGTAAATCCTGAAAGTAGAAAATACTGCTATTATAAGTACCCAAATTAAATACATTGGAAGCATGTAAAAGCACTGTATTCACACCGCAATACTCTCCACCTCTGACAACTCTGCGATACCAGGCGACGGAAGCTTCTGTCGAGGAATTCTTCTTGCTATCAGTGGAGCCAATGTTGCACTGTCTGCTGTACTTCTTTGTCCGACCGAAAGTGGATAAGCATCGCATTTTGCTCCATGTTCCCAAACACAAGGAAATCACATGGAGACAGATCAGGGCAGTAGACTAAATAGACCAAGAACCCTTTCAATATTGAATTTGCGAGGTGCAGCTCCAGTGCTCTTAGCTGTATGGGTAGATAGCGCTCCTTGCTAAGGAACCAAACCTCTAGACCTTGACCGCATCGACGTTGATCGTCGTACTTTGCTCCAAGAATTCCTTAAGTATAGCTTCACAGGGATCGAAGAACAGCGCAGTATCATATTTCTTGCACTGGTCTGCCATCTTGTGTGACGTCGATCTGGTTGACTGTATACTTACACAACGCGTTTCAGGATCATGGTGATGGCATTTTCTGTGACAATTCGAACAGGAAGTTGTCGGCCTCCTATTTGTAGCTCTCCAGATGATACTGACAAAACTGCATGCTTATCGTTTTTTGTTCGTTAGTCAGTTATTTTGTGGAATCCACTACGAACAAATCTCAAGATAATGCAGGCTGTCGTGTTTTATTGTACGTACGTTACTATGACCAATGCCGACAATAGCAGACAACTGCTCTTCGGTGATTCGTCTATCAACCTTTTTCAGTACACCAACCCTCTGAAAATTTGCTGCCGAGATGATGACATGGAATTTTACTGGTCATGAGGTATCCTGTAAGAGCGACCTTCGCAACCTTGACACTCAATCCCTAACGATGGAAACACTGAAACAATGCTGACCACACACTGCCAGCATTCTGCGATGAATGTCGGCTGTGAAGATCTCAATCACAACACTGTTTTTGTTCAAAACCTCCACCACTCATATAAACATTGGCCCACACTGTTCAATTATCAGCCCAGCCGCTTCACCAGATAAGGTGCTTGGCTCCACCTGCTGTGGCTTGTGGGAGCTGTGTGTTGCCAATGTGAATATTATTGACATGTTATTGCATTGTTTCTCTTTTAATGTCTTTTTCCAAGTTTAATTTAACTGGGTCTTATAATAAATTACTTAATATAGTCGTATTCTGTGTCAAGTTGTAACCGAAGGTCTGTAGTTGGAATTTTATTTTGCTATTTTTGGAGAAAGGAGTGACATTTTTTATTATACTCTACTTACCAATTTTATATCAAACTTATCGATCTAACATATTATTTTTCGATTAGCTTGTAGGTGTTCTCACGAGATGTATCACACTAACAGAAGAAAATGTTAGAAAGATGCAGTCGTGTAAAATTTCGTATGCAAAGTACCAAAAATTATGTCACTCTTTGATCCGGCAAAAATACAAGAGTTCAAATTCCAATACCACAACATCGTTGTAATACTTTCGTCTATTAGTTCGATAAAGACCTACGTCATGAGCTTGCCTATGATATGTTCTAAGAAGAGAACTCGCAAATTGTTCTAATAAAACTTCTACGTAAAGCGAAAAGTTGATAAATTTCATTTTTAAAACTGTTACAAAATCTCCACATTTTCTAGCCTGTTGTTATTATAGACAAGTTAACGCTGTAATTCTACCATCAATCGCGAAGATTTTCGTCCCCTTGATAGCATCTTAGACACACGAACATTCATTTTTTATAAAATAGCTTGGCAGCACTGATAACTGGGGCACTAAGGAACAAGACACCCAAAGTATTTACTATTGTGTATTCCAAGTTGGTGCAGATACGCTTAACGACATGGTAGCAAGTAGAAAGATTAAATTTTATAGAAAATATGTTGGCAACACTAACAATTGGAGTCCTTGGGGATATGGACATCTAAAGTATTTTTTCTATTATGTCGAATATTATTTATACCAATTTTGATACAGACAGGTCTAACGGAATGAAAGTATTTTGAACAATTTAAACCTGAGTTAACAACACTGACTCACTACACCAGCCAAAACCTTTCTGGTGGCTCTGAGCGAGTCTGGCCAAGACATTTCCAACGGCACCTCAAGTACCTCTCTAAGCCATCTGATTCCTGAGATTTATTTTTCAGAGACGGACAGACGATCTGTAGACTGAGCAGAATAATGAAGTCTCTTTATGTTAGCTATGGTATCAAGGGATCTAACTGCACGAAATCAGACAACATTCTAAGTTTGGGGACTACAAACGTTTTGTTACGTTTTTACCTTAGAGAATTGCTTCCGAGTTTAATTCTTACCGGGTTAAGGGACCAGATTCTAATGCTAATAAACATCCATCGTTTTATTCGTGTAGTAGGCGAATAATTTATTCTTTTACGTACTTCACACAGCTAGCAAAGGTTGGAACAGTGTAACGCTTTACTATACCGTTTCTTTAAAACCATGTGCTGTTTCAAATCTTGTTAAAACATATTTTTTGTTAGAATTTGCCAATGGGAGCTTTGTATCTTTGGGAGCGGAAACTTTTCTTATGCAGTATATAGAGATGCGGTGGAGAGTGTCAATATAAGACGAAACGTAGACTACAAAGGAACGGAGAAGAGAATGATTTTTTTTTCTCGGTCAAGTTGCCAAACCACAAGAGACGAACCTGCCCAAAGCAGACACTTCCGTGATAGTGTCTTCTAACCGGATGTGACGTCAACAGATTGCCCGTCAATGATCCTTGTCCTCCTGTCTGCTTCACCATCTCCCTCGGGATTGGAAAAGGAAGGAAGAAAACAGCACAATATCAGAAAGCGCTTCGTTCTCTGTCTCTGCAGGGGGTTCAGAGCTCCCTTATCTTCTTCCAACTTCCTGAGATAAACCTTCGCCATGCACTCTCGTAGAAGAACGCTTAGCTTCATTTACCTTACTACATTATGATGATTCACCAATATAAAATCATGTACTAATTAACTAGGATCTTCTACGTGACGTAACCACATTAGTGTTTCGATAGATATGAATATTTGTAAGCTTAGGATAAAATGTTTAAATGATGGGAAAAGGCTAAATTGCTGATTTCGATTGTAGTTTGTTTTCACTACTACGTGATAGAACGGAAATTTCGAGCGATTTGATATTAAGGTTAGTGTAAAGCAACAATCTTATAGATGGCAGTACTATTTCGGCATGTCTATAATATATTTTATTCATTGCCCAAAATTGCAATGCTACTCCTACAAATTTGAGCCTAGAGAGTTCAAACATTGCAGAGAAGAAAGTTGATCTTATATTTTATGAGTTCTATGCGTGCCGATTTTTTTATTTTCTTTTTCTTTTATGGTGAACTAAAGTCTTGGTGCCACATCCGGTTGGTTTCCATAGCAACGGTGGAGGTCTAGTCCAAACAAACAGTAAGTTTAGTGGCAAAGAGGTAGAAAATCAGTTGTGAAAGTAATGCCTGCTATAGTTTTCGAAGCGTTGATTATTTCGGTGAGGAGCGGAAACTGATTGAAAAGTAGAAACTGCTTAGGAGCCCAATCACGCACGTTTGTTTGACAGAGATTTGATCTGAAATCGACGGAAATTGCAAGTTAGTGCCTATGAACAATAAATATAACTTGAGATGGGTAGCTATTTTTTTTATTCCGGTAATGTTTTTTTTTTAAATACATACAAAAGTACTATTACCTTTTTGATTTATGTTATTCCATACCTGCAATATCAATTTGCGCCGCTGTACAAAGGGTACAAAAGTTTCGTTTCAGCACTAGTATGTATCTTCTTGAGTGTGTGTCCTTGTCGAATTAGCAACTTCAATTTAAGCTTTTTAGATGAAATTAACCATTTAAAAAAATCAAGAACTCTGCAATCAACGATGAATTATCCTCATAACGGTATTCAAAATTACGTTCAATGGCATTGCGTGAAATTTGTTTACTTAAGTAGTTGGCTCCGTCCACCTCCTTTTCTGGTTTCAGTCCTTTGGAAACAGAAAAAAAGGAATAGTGTCTGTTTCATTGTAATGATGACAACCTGGCACAAATCACATAATGAATAGTTGATTATCGAAGGAATATCACAAACCTACAGCTTAAACACCGGTTTGTTTAGACTGTAATATAGCGGGTTACCATTGGCGACCTACCGGATGTGACGTAAGACTTTAGCCACTCATGGAAAGAGCTTTATCATTATAGGCTTAGAAATTCGCAGCAAAAATCAAGCCATTTCAACAATGAATAAGAAAGAAAGTAAAAAATTACAACTCATGAAATTGTTATGAACTTCTGCTCTGAAAGTTTGAACTCATTAGGCTTGAGTTTGTAGGAGCAGCATTGCAATCTTATGCAAGGAGAAAAAATACATAAGAGACATACGGAGGTAGTGCTGCCAACCAATGTTAGAGATTTAATTTTAAACTAACCTCAAGTCTTATTCTCGTGTTTATGTAGTTCCACAATGAGCAATGTGACTGGTATTTAAAGTATTTGGAGTCTCCATAATATTATGCGTACCAGTAACGATTTAGTGTTTATTCAGAGGTCCTGGTATAACTTTATTTATCAATTTCTTATATGCAGTAGCCTAACTTTCCAAATCGATAACTAACTAGATATGCATTTCCATCTTTCACAATATACGAGCAATTGACTTTAGCGTTCATTCGATATTTACTGTTTTTCACTCTTAAAAAGGCCTGTATTGCTGTTAGTCACATTCGAACTGAAATTTTTATTATTGTTTTCGTTAATTTTATTTTCTTGCGGTTCCCAACTTTGATTATAAGCTGAAATATCTTAAAATGCACTGAAAAAAGAACTTTGCTCTAAAAATGAATATGATCTTTCTTTTTCGGCAAAATATTGTTACATTTCTTAGTTGAAATATATTAATAGGGCTCGTACTCCATAAATGGTAATAAGATCAGTAGTATTTTCAAAGCATTAATATTTCCTACATTTGTCAGAACAAGTATTAGAGAACTGGCTTCTTCTGGTAGCTTCTCAAAAGGAAGCTGCTTCCCATAGAAGTCACAAATCAACATGAAAGATGTGTCAATGATGTGTTGAAGTGAACACGTCTGTAGTATAATTTCTAGGAACACGAGTTACAGGGCTTCAGTCATTATGGAATGTTCATCTGCTTGTTCCCCATGTTTTATGGTCTAGTGGCAAAAATGTTCAATATTCGTAAGTGACAACATGCGTAAAGTGAGACATAAGCTTCGACAATACTTCATCCATATTTATGGAAGGGCTTTCTGTAATTTCCGTTTAGTTTCATATATAAGATTTTGATTATATTTGGTATCTCAAGTTAAAATCATTAATGAAGTTTGTGTTAATTGATTCTACCGAGCCATTACAAACGTAAAGATTATATAAAAACAGGGTGGTCAAAAGAGAACTTCCCATGTTTTCATTACTTAACCAATTGACTTCCACAAAAATCTAGGTTTAGTGGTAAAATATTCTTTTTTCGTAACTAAAAACATAATCTGAAAGACCTGTAGATACTATTTACAAAAAATGTTATAAAGTTTCATAATATTTACAAAAAATTTGGACTTTCACCGAAAACTTTGACAGAAACTGAAACCTTAGTCATTAGAAAATTATGCAAAGTTTGGAGCTCTGTAACTTGTGTTCCGGAAATTTCCGGAGTTCAGCACGTAAACATTGATCATATCGAACCTAATTTTCCATGGGAGATAGTGATGCTTCCAGTAGACTTTCTTTATTGCCTGTTGGGCATCCATAAAATTTACTGTGGCAGATTGGTACCTTTTGTACGAATTTACAATTGGGTTTACGATATATCACAAAAAATTCAACAAAATTACGAAATGCAACTTTTTATCAAGAAAGTCAAACACATTTAAATTGATGTAAGTTTCCCAGGTTTAGGTTTACGGAAATTGTATATTTTGCCATTAGACCACGGAGTATGAGGTAATGCTCAAATTTGTGATAGCGATATTCCCAGAATTTCCTTCGCACTTTATTATGGCGGTTGGAGCGCTCATCACGTAAAATAATGAAAAGTTTTATTACTTCAATATTATGAAAACTTTTATAATATTGTACAATTCCAAACGCAATTTCTCGCAAAATATTTAATAAAACTAAAAAACGATATTTTTATACATACGAGGGTTGACTGAAACGTTCTCAGTCTACCAGTGAAATGTTGTCCGGAGCTCAATCATTCTTAGTTATCTTTCAACATAGTTCCATTTCAACACCACACACTTTTGCCACCGGTAATGCAGGCCTATTATGCCTTCCTTGTAGAATGTTTCATCCTGCATGTTAAAAAAGTCCGCCACCGCAGCCATGACGTCATCATCTGGTGAATAGTGGGTTCCAGCTAGGTGTTGCTTGAGCTTTGTCTGAGGGAGCCAAATCTAGCGAGTAGGGAAGGTGTGGAAGCAGTTCGAGGCCACAGGACTCGATGGCAAACATTGCAATGGTGGACCTATGAGCGGGCGCGTTGTCTTGGTGGAAAAGGTCACGCTTCTTCATTATTCCGGAATGTTTTGCCTTGATGGCCTGAGCAGCATAATACGCACCTTTCACAGTTTAACCTTTTTGAGGTATTTAGTTAGGATGACACCCCTTACATCCCAAAATACAGGAATCATACATAACCTTACCAGCTAATGGAGCTGACTTGAACTCCTTGGGGTTGGGGAGGATGGGTATTTGCACTGTTTTGATTGCACCTTGGACTCTGACTTAAAGTGGTGAATCCACGCTTCGTCCATGGTCACAAAACGAACCAGAAAGTTAACAGGACCTGTCTCAAGACATGACGTGCATCTCGTGTTTTTTTCCAACGGTCAACATTCTCAGTACCCATCGACTTGACACCTTGTGCGTGTTCTGCACAATTGTAAGGGTGCGTCCAACACATTCTTGGGATATGTCCACTTTCTCTGCGATTAAACATTCTGTCACACGCCTGTCTATCATTACAAGATCCTGAATTGCTGTATGTTTTCCTCCGTATAGGCAGTTTCTGGCCTTCCATTGCGAGGGGCATCATGGACAGAGGAGTTCCTTCTCTTGAATTCCACCACCCACTTTTATCCTCCCCATGTGTTTCCATCATGTCCTTGTGGATGTCGTGTCCACTCATTCCCTTTTTCAGCAGGTATTGGATAACAGCTAGTGTGCTCACTTTATCCATTGTTTCAGCAAAGGACAAATTCTGCACTTTAGTATTCAATACCTGAACCGGGTTGAAAAACATTGGTGAGGAATTTGGTATGGAAGCTTCCAAGGATATAACTAGCAAAAATAAAACTGAGCTACGACAAATGCTTCAAGGGTAGGTCGAGAACTTTTCAGTGAATCCACGTAGAATAGAAAGACCTTTCAAATGTTGTTCACTTTACCGATGTTGTAATTTACGAAAATTGAACATTTTGCCACTAGAAAGTAGAAAATACGACAGTGTGAAAATCATTACCACAATGGTACTACCATTACCCTCTTGAAATTAACATTTACTGTTACGAAAATTTTCATAGAAATTAATCGTTTACAAATAAATAGGATAGGGTAATTTCGTTGGGTCTCCTGTATTTCTATAATGCTTAGAATTGAAAGGTGTCAGTGGATTTAAGTAACACATCAACTTCATTAACAACTTTAATTTAAGAGACAAATTATCTTCAACAAAACTTTACATACATACGACACCAAGCAGAAATTACAGCGCTTCTGTAAATAAGAATGAAGTTTTGCCTTCTCTCTGGCGTTCAGAAGAAAATTTTTACAACGTTTGAAGCTATGTAATTCGTGTTCCGACAAGTTTCGAAAGGTACTGCTAAAGCAGTGTTCACTTCAATATATTGTTAATGCATTGTGGAGGTTTCTTGTTGATTTATGACTTCTATGGGTGACAGTTCCATTGTCAATCTTAACGTTACATAATATCCTATATTTTCAATTATTCATTTTAATTCTTTAAATATTATTCCTCGTGTTTGCATTACGGATAATGTCTAGAATTTGGTAACTAGTAGGTAATACCAAGATACAACTCGAACATAGGGTGCTAATTTGAAAAAGAAGGACAAGCGCCATATAAAAACAATCAATATGAATATTTTCTCCGTAATAGACAAAATGCACAAATTAGCAAATTATGGTACTTAAGAAATAACTTACTAAAGTATTAAGCCTGAAGATATAGCCTATTTGAAACATGTTTTATGATGGGTTGAATTACCGGTAGATGAAAAACCATGGAAAATATAGTTTTCAAAAGACTAATTAGCAGATTTTACTTGTCAAATATTACCAATACTGTTTTATTATATGTAGAGCAATTGATATAAGATTTTTGAACAAGTCTCAGAAAAAGAAGAACAAATTAACGGCCTTCTTGAGGTGGCGAAGGACGAAAGACAAAGTGTTCTAAATCAGGACTTTCCTTCCAAGAGGACGTATGGCTACCCTAATTCGAATTTACCTAGTCAGGTTAAAAATTACAGAATGTAGAAAACTAAGTAAAGCGAATACTAACTGGACATAAGTACATCTGAAACGTACAGATTCTGGAAGAGTTCTTACTGTGCTCCATTAAGACTACTAACCCACATATTGATCTTAAGTTCTGTCAGCATCTTCCCAGGCAAGCACACGAGGCCACAACAAGTATAGACACAGCGTATTGGCACAGAGAAACATGCCATACGCCCAGAATATAAAACTCTCAGTCTAGTTATGCAATCCTTCATTCTTTGCCAGAAAAAGTGCCTATACCCGATAACCTATTTCGAATAACGACAACATAAGGTCGCACGCGAAGATTTCACTTAACAGAAACTGCATTACGAGACCCCATTCTATTTGCAGCACTGATCCATCAGCTACATAAAGTGACAATTTCAAACTAGTAATATTCTTGTGTGGTCTCAAGAGGAAATCTATTTCAGCCACACTACTAAACTATGAGTTTCCAGTGATATCAATAGAAAGCTGCTTTGAGCAATGAATGGTACGCTGTAGTGAGTTTTTTTTACCTTGGTGAATGACCGTTCACCATTCCGATTAAGTAATTTAAAAGCAATATTTCACTGTGTATACAAAATCATAGTACGAGTACAACACCTGACATCGTAGTATAGGGTGGAATAAGTTAAAATAGAAATTGTCATTTCGTGTTAATGGCTAGGAGAGCATTATCCATTAGTTTCACATACGCATTCATTTACCATTTTTCTGACAAGGTTATTGTGCTCTAATAGGATAAGTTCCGACTGACCGTATAACTTAACGTACTCATTTATTTTAAGATAATTATCAATTCTCTGGTCAACATGATCAACATGCTTTTCCCTCGTCGCCCATAAATTTGACAACGTCTACAACAGTTAAAACCGTTGATAAAAACTTCATTTAAAGAACATTACAATTTATTACATCAATTATCATTTTCGCAAAAGAGTGAAAAACCTATATTGTTCTTCAAATATAGAAGGCATTGGCATTGTGTCTGGATACTTTCGAGTCTTCATTATATACTGTAGCAAGTTATAGTATTAGATAGTATGCATGATTCTAACTTTCTCTACTCTGTACTACACGTAAACTTGATTTCCAAAGGAAATACCTATAAAATCTCTCTATTTTCGTCAGTGAATTTAGCAGAGATTTAAATTGGAAGATTTGCAAGAATTCAATAGTAAAATTGCTCCTATTATATGTGACCTATTCATATATAGTTGCGTACTTTGAAAACAATGAAACTTTATTGAATAATTCAAATCTTTTTAAATTGTTCATGAATTTAATTGAATCTCGAATTTGGAAATCTTACGAATGATTTTTATGAAGTAGCTAAGTTACGCCTCTTGTAATATCGTTTAGTTCTACTTCACAAAGAGAAACTTTTCACCATGGCTTGAGGCAGGGAAATATTTTGAAGAGAAGTTTCAGATAGATTAAATTGGAATCGATGAGTTCTTCGACAACCACTGTG
>JAGDQP010051753.1:0-13946 GCA_022664845.1 Lepisma saccharinum | reverse complement strand
TATGTCAGAGCTGCCTAGCGGATGGCTTGAAAAGCACGTGCTCCTGTAGAAAAACCCATTAGTTTTAGCGCAGCTAGAAATGGGGAAGCGTGATAAGTCTATCTATTATGAGGTCTATGGTACTACAATGTGACCTGTACTATAGTAGTTCAGGGGGTCCGAATATTTTGAAGAGATCTTGATAGCCTCTGGTTCACTAGTCAAAGTGACTGAATTCAGATATGCACTGAGAATGACCCAGATTCGAGTCCTTGTGAGTACTATTCTCACTGTGCTGCTTCAGATTTCCTAAGTCTTATCAGATAAATTCCGGGATGTTGTCTATAATATGGTCTGTATTTATTTCCCGCAAGATAGGTCTTCGATGGATATATATTATTTCTCATATTTATGAAGAGTTTAGATCCTAATTCCAGAACAACTCGCTAATGTTCTGAGTAGCTATATTATAGTTCTGGGATCTCAATGCTTTTAATCTTGTATCTTGGATAGTGATCTAGTTCTTTAGAAGTCGTGAAGATGGTCCTAGTTTTTTAGCTTCTTAACAGTATGCTATCTAAAGATAAACCTTTCATGATAACAATATTTGTAATTATTTTAACAGCGTCATACCAGAAAACTTACTTTCAGAGTTTCAAGTTGTAAATAGACTTATTTCTTCAAAAAAGCAAAAGCATTTAAAGGCGAATTTTTAAAGTTTATCTTTACATAGGGAGATTTATTTGTTTTGTTAACTCAGTAGCTTGCCTGCTTGGGCTATGTTGTTACATTGGGTATCGTGAACAAGAACAGTAGGAAAAGTAATAACTTCGGTTAATTAGCTATTGTAATCGATAATAATTATTGAAAAAAAAAAAAAATAGGGGACTCTGTGGGGGTTCTGGATTACCAATGGGTATTTACTGTTGTCATTTCTATATACGCCATTTTTTCAAAGCAGACAACAGACAGCATTTTAATAGACGTTCAGTGAAAATCCGAACACGATGTATCACGTGGTTATCTAGATACGCGTTGCCGGCCGAGCGGTAGGCCATCAGCTCGAAGGTCTCGGATTCGAGTCCCGTGATGGGTGTGGATTTTAACAGCTAAAGGCTAATCGTGACGGGTCGAAGTCCAAACTTACTAGACTGGCTGGCCCATATATACAAAATAAATTTACCAAATTCTAGATATGCTTTAATAACTATTGCGACCCGGCGAAAAATTGATTTGTGGGGTTTCGATACACAAAATGAAAGAATCCAGAAATTACTTACAGATCCTAATATAATACATTACAGTGTTTCTCATGTTGGTTCCAGAGGGTACATGGGTGCGGTTTTGGAGTACTGAGGTATCCACAATATCGGCTAGCGAATATCATTATATGGGTTTATGAACAACATATATATTACAATACCATATAGGGTTACAGTAAGTGAAAATTTGAACTAATTTAAACGGTTAGCGAGATATAGAGTTTGAAATATTTGTACCCCATGATAACAAGGTACGGTAAGAACACGATGATGCGCTCCAAAACTAACCATAAGTTCCAGAGCTGAAACTGGTTAGTGGGTTAAGTTTTGGAACAGGTTTTTGTTTGAGATCGGGACTGACCCAAAGGGTAAACCAGAGTTTTTAGTTGTATTCTTATTACACATTATTGCATCTGAACAGTGTTTCTTTCAGGGGGGACTTGGACGGCGATACTATCCCCCAGAGTACGCAATATAGAACGCGGAAAAGTACCGATACTAACATGTATACATAGTCTGATATCCCCTGCAAGAACAAAAGTACCCCTCTCAGGAAAGTTATTCCGAAATAAGTTTGTGTTTTGAAATCCCCGTCGCGTTAAGGAAATCGTGATTCACTGTTAAGGAAATGTGGCAACGTCTCACTCTTAGGACGATAGCTACCAGACCAGGGCCCGGATTCACCGTTGTAAGCTGAAATTGATCGTAAGTGGGCTCTTAAGTCATACACAACTCTGGGGACCACGATGGCTCAGTTGGTACAGTGCTCACCTCTGGTGCTAGGGGTCGTCGGATCGATCCCTGATCATGCCATGTGGGCTTTGTGGTGGACAAACACCGTGTGCGTGACTTTTCTCGGAGTACTCCCGTTTCCTCCCTCTTTCTTCATTCCACCAATTCATCCCATCGTCCATACGGCCTGAGCCATAATTGCCTAAAGGCCTTAAAATAATAAATTCAAATTCATACATAACTCTGATCATAATTCACGAAAGTGATCGTACTACTTCTGTTAGAAAATTGGTCGTAACATCATCGTACGTTCATCGTCAGCCTAGTTTTTGTATTCACGAATGGTGTTACGAGCGATTTTTTTATCGTATGATCGGTCGTAACTTTGTCTGCTCTATACCACTCTTATGCGACCAGCTTTGCAACACTCACTCTGTTATTTGGCACTTTAAATACAGAGATTATTAAAAAGAAAGTATGCATACGCTACTACTTAATGAAATATGTAATACAATATAACCAAAAGGTTTTTGCCGTTCTAGAGCAGTGATAAACAAAGAACAATATAGTAGACAGTACGTACCTTTAGGTTTCGAAGTACACTCCATCAGCATCCAACACCTTTTGCCAACATTCCTGCAGTTGCACAATACCCTGATGATAAAAGTCGGCGGTCTTCGAGGCAAAGAAGTCCGTGAGTGCGTTCCGCAGGTCTCCCTCATTGGCGAAGGATCTCTCACGGAGGTGGTTGTCGAGGGAATGAAGCAGGTGGTAATTTGTTGGCGCAAAGGCTGGTGAATATGACACAGTATCTCCAAGCCAAGTTGCTGAAGGGTCTTCCGGGGCCTCCTTGCCATATGTGGATTGGCATTGTCGTTGAGGAAGAGCACTCTTTCAATTTGCCAATGCCTGCTCCTTTTGCCGCAATGCACGGTGCACCCTTTGCAACTGCTGTGAGTAGAGGTGAGCAGTGATGGTCTGACCAGGTGGAAGGAGCTCGTAATGCACCACTTGGCGACAAGCCCACCATAGAGAGAGCATATTCGTGGGTGCAGAGGTGGTCTTGAGGTGTGAAAATCAGGGTCACGTGGTGACAACCAATGTCTGGTACGCTTGGGAGTATGATATGGGCGACTTGATGCGGCACCTGACAGACCCACTTTAAAGTCATACAACAAAGACACGCAAACAAGCTGCTTCGATAGCTCCATTTCCCTTTTACACTGGACGAGCTATGACTGCTGTGTGTGAGCACCGTACCTGTATAACTGAAGGTCGATGGTCAGACTAACTCCCGATCGCTTGGCAGGCACGTAAGACATTTCGTTTCCTCTCTCTGAGCGCATGATTCATGATGGGACATCAAAAACGACAAAAACTTTTTTTTGGTTACCTTCTAAATACAGTGGTAAAACACATTTAGTCAGTTTATGCACATAAAACAAAGGTAATTATTTATATTAGTTTTTTCTGTTATATGGCGTTGGTTTAAATGAATCATGACAAAAGAAAAATATGTAAGAAGCAAAGGCTTGTTATAACGATAGATCTTCCTATTAGCTACTTCCGTTATATGGCGTTAAATGTATCACAGGAAGTTAAAAGCTGCTTCTTTTGTATGGTGTTCAATAAACTTTATTTTGATATGAGCCAGTCTAATAAATTTGGACCGCCGTAGACCGCACGGCTACCAGGCCGGCTATGGTGTTCAATGTAGCATAACAAACGAAAATGAACGTAAGTAAAAGTTGTTATAACGGTAATTCTTCATATTAGCCGTTTCTGAATTTTAAGTTTTATTTATAGCCTTTAGGCATCTAAGGCTCAGGCCGGCATAGGGGGAGGGAAAATATTTCGGGAAGGTGTCGGCCATGGCGTATGTTGATATTGCCATCAAGGCATTTGCCTGGTCTGACTGAGGATATACCCTGAAAAAAAACCCTCAGGGTTGTCGGTCTTTGAGATCAAATTCACGACCTCCGGAATGCTACGCCAATGCTCTACCACTGAGCAGCAGCAGCAGCTCGGTATTAGCTGTTTCTGTTATATGGTGTTAACGCATCATAATAAAAGACAAGCACGTAAGCAGCAAATAGTTATAATTCTGTTTTGGGCGTTGAGTGTAGTTTCAATATATATTTTTTTAATTGCACTATTTTGGATGCACACGATGGAGAATATAATGTAAAAATCAGGGGTGATATAAGTGAAAGAACATATATGGTCTTGAACCGCGTGTCCATACACTTATGTCACATCCAAACTAGCGTAAAGAAAAAACAATAATGGAAGTGCATTTTACGCCATGTAACAAAACTAGCTAGTCCACGCAATCATGCCCGCAAGATTTTGGATCATTATTCATTGTGTGCATCCAAAATAGTGCAAATAAAAAATATTAAGTACATTTAACGCCATAACAGAAGTAGCTAATATAAACAATTACCGTAATAGCAACCATTTCCTTTTTACGTGCTTTTCTTCTGATAAGATACCTTAGATACCATATAAAAGTTGTAGTTATGTAAAGTATTACCGTAATTATTTTTATTTCTTACGTACTTTGCTTTTCATATGATACGTTTAAGAGAGGTAGCTAATGTGAAGATTAGCCACAGTAGAAACTTTATGCTTCTAACATGGTTTCCTTTTGTTGGTATATTTAAATTAAATTCAATGTAATTATATGAAACGTAATTCAGTTGAAAATGAAATAAAAAAAAAAGTAGAAATAGAGCATGTATCCAGTTCCCGTGGTTTCGTGCTTAGTGTTGCAGACTTCCAATTGATATTTCGGAAAAAAGGGAGATACCTTACTGCGTATTAGTTACATGTATGATCGTTATCATCATACATAATGGTGTAAGAGGAAAACGTGGCTATGCTTGGATATCTCTGTCCTAGCACCTTTTATACATAATGGTGTAAGAGGAAAACATGGCTATGCTTGGATATCTCTGTCCTAGCACCTTTTCTAAGCAACCTCGCGCTATAAAATACTTCAAAATGGATGTAGCGTGCTGTTTGTGATCATTCTTTTATTATTATTTTACAAACTTTGGGTGTTCAAATTAAAACGTTATGTATTTCTCAGTTTTACACTTTCAACTCCTTTCTCAGTACTGCACTTTCAGTAGGACATACTCCTGTAATTTATTCGTTTAGTGCAAGAAATCAAATTTAACACTTCGTCGCTACATCTTTAATTAGAACAACTATAAGGAAAGTTAAACGTTTTGTAATTGGTACATGTGATGCATGACGTCATGTCCTCTTCTGTGTTGATCGTACGACTGGTTTACGATCGTTTCGCTCCAATTGTCGGAAGTTTGTTTTTCGAATTTTTTCGTGAATTGAAAAATATTTGTCGATCTTACAAGAATCTTAAATCTGGTCGTAAAAGTTGAACTTAAGATTGCTTTTGTGTATCCCCATCCAGGCTACCAGATGGTCAAGATTGGATCAGCAGGTCATTCTTAGAACATTCCGATTTCGCGGCAAGCATGCTTCTGCTGACCAATAACGATCCATGAAATTTCACAAAATTAGACCTGGGCAAGTTGTTACAATCGAGTTCTCCCAGGATTTCTCCTCAATTACAGCATTACCTTGATAGTCCACGCAGGTGTGCCTGTCAAAGGACATCATCGTTTAGACGTGTTAAGGCTATTATAGTTGCATGTTACAAGGAAAGTCACTGAACCAAAATTTTCCCTTAGTTTCCTCTTCTTCAGAGGAAAATCAGCATCTATTTAAAAGTGTTAGTATATCAAGCAAACACAAACCTTGCGTGTTTAATTTTGTGACACATGCATTTTAAGCTGTTGAATATTAGTCAACTAATGTAAATATTTTTTTTCTAAGTTTTGTTTTATATCTCGGGTACTCGTAATTACTTAATATCAGTTTGAAGTAGTTGTTTTACGGATCTAATGTGTTAAAAGTTTGTTGATGGTGCTTGGCTTTTACCACACTACACAGACTTCTTGTTAATTTTCATAGTTCCATTATTGGTTTCTAAACGTAGTCTATTCGATCTGGACGTACCTGTCTCTTTGCATGTGAATATTATTTTGGGGTAGAGATATGACGTCATTTATGACGATGTCACCGTAAAGCTATGTTGTCATAAGTATAGTTTACGAGTCGCTAGTGCGCGCGTCAAGACAAGCTACCCAATAGCAACAGCTGTACTTTCAGTAACTTGATAGTACGACTGTTCTTATTGGGTGACTTCTGTTTCCGCGCGCACTAGCGGCACGTAAACTACGGTTGAGACAACATAGCATAACTTTAAGCGGCTGTACCTTCGAAACTACGCATGCCCCGAAATTTATTCAAAATAACTTTTTTCTTATTTTATTGCAAATAATCACCTCCCGACGTTTTCGCCATGATTTTAGGGTCAACCTGTATATACATTAAAACTGTAGATAGAACCATTGACAATAAACCTTTACCTAATGCCTCCAAAAGGTCTTGTCCCTATGATAATTGCTTCTGTTCTTCAGTCCAATTATAACTCAGAATAGTACTTCAACTAACGTAGGTAAGGAAAACTGACTATAGAGTTTGTATTGAGATGCATTTTATCGGCCATTTTAAATTTTATAGGGATACGACCTTCCCGTATGGTAATGTTGCACTATATCTCCTAAACAAAAGCAAGTGGGGACAAACAAGATTTCAGATTGGGGTTAACCGACCTTCAGTTAAGTGCTCCCTAGAGGGTGGTATTACCTTACTAGGAGAAATACTACTCTAAATATTTAAAAATTTAAGTCGATTTCTAAATTACTAATATCTTTTGAAGTATATAGTAAGGTGTAGTCGCAGTGATAAGGAAACTGATTTTCTCACAGGGAACACTCAAAACTTCAAACCTAACTCTTCTTAGTCAAATTAAAACTCAAGGCAGTAAAATCGAATCGTAATGTGTGTAAAACTTTCTTGCCTTTCAAAAAGTGTTGCATCCCCCCCCCCCCTGCAACCAACTTTCTACGTCGAAGAACAACCTAAATTAGCTTCCTGCTGGTGACAAAAAATTCGGCTACAGCAAGCAAATTTCGGGATGGCACCTTGAACTTATACCCTGACCGACTCCTTCCCGTAACTTTTCCCCTATCCTATTCCGGCCTTAACCATAGATACCTATGGGCTATAAATAAATTGAAATTCAATTTAATTCAAAGAACAACTCTATGAAGAAAACAAGATGTTATTATTATTAACTTTATTTGTATATGAAGCGAAGGTGTTCTTTTGTGCGTGTATTTAGTACTTCATTGGCCCGCTTTGCTCCATTTTTACGTACTTTTTTGGTGTGCGGGGCTATCCTAGGGGAACCTTTGGTAAAAAATATTATTTTGCATTTTCATCAAGATTATTCTGCTGTCTCTCTACTTACGCATATAATGGAAATGAAATAGTCCATTAAATAGAATATGCAAATATGTCTGTAATCATCTTCGTGATGAGTCCACGAAAAGTAAATTTGAGTTGTAGAACTCGGTCTCTCCTCACATTCTACCCTATTATTTTGAGATAGGTAAGAGGTCTTGCATCTTCATTTCTCTAGGTCGAGAGCTGTAATCCTGTGTGATGGTTGCATGAAATTTCCTTTACCCTGTTAGCTACTAACAAACTTTCTTAAAGGTTTATCTAAATTGATGCCAGAACATGGGTCCTTTCTGATAGATTTCTGGGATTAACAGAAACTAATTTGTATAGAAAAAGCTTTCCTTAACTTATATACCAGTTTCAGTTCAATGTTCCTTTAAATCCGTGGCCAGCTAGAAGTTTGTTATCTTCTTAAAAGAAAGTGAAAGAAGGTCTCTTTTTAAGCTCAAGGATTCAGATGTACTGTCAAAGGTTCACAATTTACCATAACAACGGGATAACATTTCAAGGGAATAATTTGTCTTAGGGTTAACACAAGATGGCGCTAGTTGTTGCGGTTACTCTAGTAACTACTGATTTGAAAGTCTTTGGAACTAAGTTTTGTTTCTTTTTTGTTTCGCTTGTTTTTGTTTCTTAGTTTCCTGTAAGAGACAGTGCCACATGGCTATTTGCGTGCGCAGTGATAATAAATCAGTAGGCTGTGATATTAGTTTCTTTTAAAACTTCCAAACAACAGAGCAGCTAAGTGAAATAAAGTTTAGTAATAAGTCCAAAGTAGCGTATTGCTTACTATCGTGTTGTGTATTTCTAGTATTATTAAGAACTTAGTAAAATAATCTATATAATGTTTAATGGAAAAGCATTGACAGCCAATAAAAGGAAGTGACGAGCAGCTAAATCTCGGATCACTTTGACAACGGAGCCGGAAGTTGTCACCGATCATGAGCGAAGATATTCGAAGAAGGTCGATCTTCGCCTCGCGCCTAAGGCGAGCCCACATGCAAACAATGAGTTAACAGCACTTTTACGTATGCCCACCGCTAACCGGGGCACATAGCTCCTCTTCCTTCAGACGCACCGTGCCCCCTTGCACAACGAATTTGCTATTTGCTGCACTCAGTACTTTTATTAAATTTCCTAATGCGATATACATAAAAAAAGAAACAAGCTAATTTTCTTTAAAATAAAATATGTAAAAGTAACGACTAACGACGCCAGGATTCGATCCCGGGACCTCTGGATCAGTTTCCCGATACATTACCAACCAGGCCAAGCTGATAGTTGCGGAACAAGCGCTTGTCTGTGTTACTTATAGTTCAAGGAGCTCTGCGCCTGCGCGAGAGTTGGTCACGCCTCGTTTCCTTCCGTTTTCCTTCCGGCTCCGCTGTCAAGTTCATCCGAGATATAGACGCTTCTAGCAAGGGTGCTCTTGTAAAAAGTAAGAAGGGATGAAACCTAATGGACTTAAATTATTCCCCGCTAATCAACTTCCTGATATTGTTTTTCTGCCGCTTAACCCTTAATATTGCTACTTGTATAATTACCCTGCGGATACATATCTTTCCGTAAGGGTTCAAATAATCTTTGACCATAATGGCCAATCCCATGTGGTGTACTATCATAAGCCACCACTTACAACCAACGAATTTCCTATTGGGGTATCGTGAGACTTAAACATTTTCTCAGGCCGATTATCTTGACTGAAGTTCGTCCAATGGTATTTCTTGAGCCCCAACCAACGAATGTCTTCATAATGCATACTACGGAGGCTTAGGTCACTTAATTGAAATCTAATTCGCCAATAAATTTCGCCTTCAAGTACGTCATCCTTACATGGGCTTAAGTTTGATAGAAATATCCAGGGTACCATATCATTGGACTAACATATATTTTCCTTCTACGTGAGTTTACGTCTGGTTGTGCAAAGACAGGAAAGACATTTAAGATGTGACTTAATTTGCTTTGCACAGCACTCAATTGTTCAAACAGCTTTCTGTAAAAAATAAGTTAAATCTGAAATCTTTTTAAAAGACTAGTGAAAACTTTTATTTGGGTAAAGCAAATACCATAGCTTTTCCTTCATAGTGTGTTTCAGAGTGCGGGGGCGAGGCTTGGAGCTCGGACCTTTCATTCATACCAACTACCAAATTCTCTATTTCTTGAATTCATTTCTCCCCAGATATGTGCTGTCACTATGACGAGTGGAGGTGGATCAAGAACTACTGTGTGGTCTATTTGCATATACAGGTCCCCTGTTTGGCCGTTGTTTTTCTTTGCTTCCTTACTATCTAGAAAGTCTTTGTTCGTGTGGATGTATACAATGTTTGTACATATGTATACATATCCTTCTACGTGCTTACTTCTACATAGAACAAGCGTTTTCTGTTTTTTTGTGTGTAGTAGACATAGCATGTTTCAAAGACTCAGTTTTTGGATTTGTATATGACGTTAATGGTTTACCGTTAATCTCTAGTTTAGATCCATTGTAGTTCCCTTGATTTGATTTTGGAATTTACAGTACAGCATCGATTATCCGGAGTAATTGCGGACCAATAGTGTTCGGAAAACTGATATTCAGGAAAAACTATTATTACTTAAAATACTACGCTAAATATGGAAGTAAACTCGGCTTACCCATTTTATATTGTGATCTCAAATATAATAACACAAAACTGTTAAAGGACTGTAAACAAGATTTATTGTAGTCATACAAAACAAAAATTAGTCATGTATTTTTTTACTTATGGCTCCAAACTTTCTGGATAACCGATTTCCGGGTAGTCGATGCCTTAGTGTATTTTCCTGTTCTAGTTGTCTCTTTGTGTTTGAATATTTCCATCTAGCGATCATCCTCTCGCTTTTGTCTCTGCTTACTGCTGCTTGACCATTGAAGCATGAATTGTGACTCTCTTCTTTTCCCTCACAAAAGCCATGAGGTCTCCGGTGTCAATTTTTTTTGCTGGTGTACAGCTTCTCGTATCTCCCATACTTCACAATAATTGATTAACTAAGTGGTCTTAATTTTGTTTACTCCCATTAGCCTTTTATCTTGTGGATTCTCTTTTTGGTTTAGATTCTCAAAATGACTATTTTTCATGTTTGTCAGTTTACTAATCTTGTCTTTTGCTCGTGTGTTAAGGGATGTTCTTAATCCAGTTCCACTATATTTGGTTCCTTTTGGTAAAATTTGTGTACATTGGTCAGTTGTGTGAAAGCTGTTTGTCTTGATTTGGATTGGTAACAATAAAATGCACTAAACTTACGATTCTATAGTTCCGATTGTTGACAATCTTTTAAACTTCCAACTCAAGTTTTCTCAAAACTAAAATTTTATGAATTTTGCACAACCCCTCCAAGAATTATATACAGTATTTAAGTTTGTGCGTTTTGTTAACTTATAGTGTGCAGAAAAATATTAAACTAATTATTTATGGTGCATCTGTGACCAAAAGTTCTGTCGCATGTCTATAGATTATTTTCCTTATCTCAAATATATATTGTCTGACTTGTAGAGATATGCACCATTGCATGGCCCATTTGTGTAAAAAATATTGTCCTCATAAGCAGCTAAATAAGGGTGATATATTAAAAAAAAAACCTTTCTCATCGACAAAAATATCTAGTTTTAAAAATCGCGTCAAGGTGCATAGTTTCCTTGTTTCAATCATCAGAGGAATTTATTTGTGAACGAACGGAAATTATTATTAATAATTTAGATGTTATTAATAGCTGTTGACTCGGGGAAACATCCCTGTAAATTCGGGAAATATTATCTACATACTTACGACAAAACTTTTGTCCACAGCTGTAGATTAAATTATATTTATGTGTAACATAGCACAACCAATTAACTTCGAATTTTCCAATTTTAGAAATCGCTTGTGATAACGAAGAACGGTAATTCTTCCAGTGACGCTAAGCAACGAGTCTGTTAGCGGCACTCATATATATACACACAAGATTTTGATGCTTGAAGTTGCATTTGAAAGCTGTTTGCCATACAAATACACAAAAAATGCATTGGTAGGATCTTCCTGGGATCCCCTAGGGCGTTTTTTTTTAAAAAAATAAGAAATTCACATTTCTGGTGATAGCACTTACCACAGACAATATAGGCGACCAAAGCTTGCGGAATTGTAATCTACGCTTCAATACCTTTCGAACGGTGTATTACACGTCAAAATCGGTAAAGGGGTGCAAAAGTTATGACCTTTTTAGCCCAATCACACAATGTTCACAAGTAATTGAAAAGTGCCTCTGTCATTCTGTCTGTCTTTTTGCTTTAGCCCAAATTGATTTGTACAGGGGTTTTGGGAGTGGGTTCCAGCAAGTTGGAGTAAATCGAAGCTTATTTTGTTGATAGGAGTTACCGTTTTCGAGATACGGCCCAAAATCGGCCTTTTGTATGAAGACTATACACTTTTTTTAAAATAGGCAGCCTTACAAAATAAGTGATATCAGTATAAAAAACACTTCGGGGTAAAGGGAAGAGTGACGCAATAATTCTACTCACAAAAGAAGTATTATCAATTTTGCGAGTTACTTTTTGTGTCGTTATATCGGAACGATACTGAATCTCCTAATTTTTACAAAGGAAACACTTCCGTCATAGTGACACAAAGAAAGTAACTTGCAAAATGGATATTACTTCTTTTGTGAGTACAACTCTTACGTCACTCTTCCCTTTACCCCGAAGATTTTTTTATACTGATGTGATATACACCTGTAAGACGTTAATATATCTATGTATATATTATCAATAGACACAAGAACATTGAAACTTAAAGTGCGTAGTGAAGTGCATGAGAATTGTAGTGTTTCCAAATGTGTTGATTAACTATAGATGACAACACTGCTGTGTTCTGTTTCCAACTTTAAACTAGCATATCTAATAATAAAATTATTATTATTTTGTAACTGGGTCATTCCACCTAAATTGAAGCTGTTATCCTCGATTACACCAGCTACAAACTCACGGTAGGAAGCTCTCATGAAAGAAAGCAAAACAAAAGTTTTATGCATGAAAGGCATTACGTTGGTTAATTGAAAATTTGGGAACATCTAGTGATAACTATTATTGGAATACAGAATGCAGTGGTGCCAACTCTGGAAATTATTCGAAGGAAAAAATACAAAATCAACATTCTGAGAACATTTCACTTCGTGCATTATCCAGTTTGTAGCACTGTATTTTGTTCTTCCCCTGTGACATTTATCGTTACTATGGGATACCAAGTATCAAGTAACCGAGTTTGTATCTTCGAATATAATTTTACATCAGATTCTCTAAAGATATAGAATTTTACCTCACATACACTCAGTGTTATTTTCCTCTGTGACCACAATGCATTTAGATAGTACATCAATGCAAATGCAGGAGATCTTAATGTCAAACACGATTTGAGGAAATCCAAACAACTTCACTAAGTATGTATTAGGATATTAGATCTACGAAGCTATTTGAACGCTAAACAAGGTCCAAATTATTACTTACGTTACTCTAGAATGAGAGACTTCAAGCATTGAGTAAATACGTACTTACTCAATGCTATGGCACGTTACATGTTGTGACATTTCCCCCTCGAGTTAGAAAACCCATCCTGTTTTCGTGTTCAGTGGGTTGCAGATGACCAAGGGGCAATGACAGAAGGGACTCAATTCTTCGACAGTCTCAGAGAAATTTGTGCATTGTGATACGAATATTAGATTTTAATAAATGTGTTTTGAATTCATCAATTTTTAAGTTGGTCGGTATATCGTAATGTTCCTGTGTATTTAAGGTGTGCTTTATAGGGTAGAACGAATGATACGCGGGACTGTTTTTTTTTTTAGAACCAGTTTTACTATAAAAAAATGTACAAGTACGAAATACGTTAATACAGAGACCGTCTCGAACCAGGATTATAAGCATGAGGTCTGTTATAACTGAGTTTACAATAACAGTTATGGACTTTTTCATTTTGGGGGGTTATGTCTTAGAAGAGTAGGATGAAGTCCTGCACCAGTCCCGTTGTAAACTGTGTGCAGAAAGGAATAGGCACTAGTTTTGTTGTGCCCGGGAAGGTTTTGACTTTATTGAAAGTTGTGAACGGGTTGAGTTTAGGTGAGGAAGGAAACGTGCCAGTTTTGTTGCAAACTGTATACGCAGGAAGGTGCTTTGACTCTGTTGCAAGTTGTTAGCGGATAGGTTAGAGAGAGGTGACTTAGTCGAGGAGTGATGTTAGTTGCATAGATGTCTGGATATTTATAGGGCCCTTTTGGGAGTGGTCCTTTAAGTCCCTCCTTCTGCTCTGCCAACTCCATTTAGCTGCGACTTTAACTTTATTTTTGGTTTTTGATTTGTTGTTGTTGTCTGCTTGATGTTTACGATGTCTTGTCATTTACTACTTGCTTATGTTATGCCACTTGTAGTACACAGTTGGTTACACATCGTTGTACATACATTTTACTATTTGTTTATTTTGAATGGGTAGCACGTGCTCTCAGGCACGCGGATTATTATAATATCTCTTATTACTCATGTAAAAGTTGTGATCATTCTTCCCTTCTGAGCTCTGCATGTGTTTGATCGAA
>JAGDQP010051752.1:0-13947 GCA_022664845.1 Lepisma saccharinum | reverse complement strand
AGGATGGTCGGCCTCTGGGATCGAACCCACGACCTCCCAAATCTACGCCAAAGTTCTTGGAATGAATAACGTACAAATATTGTCCTTAATTGTATGCAACCACGTGCATCTTTGAAGTGCTTCCGGTAAAGTAGTGTCAGGATATCACGATTTGTTCAGTTTCCTACCATTACCCAGTGCGGTCGATTCCAAAAAAGCTGGCTAAAAGTAAAAAATGCAAGTGAATGATCTCAAAATCTGTACTCGTTTTTTTGGGGTCGCTTATTACGAATCTGAAGTCAGAGTTGCAAACTTGAACCCCCTTCATCCCCTGTTAACAACCCCTATTCGTGAAACAGACTGTATATCATGTTAATCAAGATGAATATCATGTTCATGGTTTTTTCTTTTTGGTCGCTGATTAAGAATTTGAAGTCAGAGTTGAAAATTGAACCCACTTAACAACATTTTAACATTTTAGCGTATACTTAAATGATAATTGTTTTTAATGAAAAAGGATGTTTTTTTAATAGATGATTCCTGATTGGATTTTGGGCGGCCATTTTGAATCCAAGATGGCAAATTTTTCAACGTATTGTAATATTTACCTAAACTACTCATGGTGATACAACTTTATGACAAATTTCGTTTCTCTAGCTGAAACGGTGGGGAAAATGGATTATTGGGTCCGCCATTTTGGATCTAAGATGGCGTCTTTCGAAACATTTTGTAATATTTTCTTAACCCACTAGTGAGGATGTACGTTCATGTCTAATTTGGTGTTTCTAGCTCCAGCGGTTTAGGCTCTACATTCTATTCAACAATAGGTTTATCGGCCATTTTGGATCCAAGATGGCAACTTTCTCAACATGTTGTAGTATTTTCCTAAACTACTCGTGATAATACACCTTTGTGCCAAATTTCGTAGCTCTAGCTCAAACGGTGTGGAAAATGGGGTTTTGGGTCCACCATTTTGAAACGATTGAATAACAAACAGAGGCAACTTCGGGAAGATTTTTTTTGTTTATATTGACGAACATACATTTGACTCTACCTTACAATAAGTCTGACAGCGTAACAACACGGAACAACATAACTTTTTCATGATAACATATTGTATTTTAACGCTTTCAATTAATATAAATCAATAACAATTATTGTTTCACTAATAATTTATATTTGATAAATTATTATTTCGTAACTTCTTTTACGTACTTTTAGACGTTGATTCCATTTTATTTGATTATGATCTGCTTTTGTCTAAAGTTTTTATACAACTTTCAACACGTGCGTCGTGTACTGCCTCAGTAAAACAATCGATGCCAATCGAACAAAGGTAGCTTTGCGACTCCTATTCTGGGACAGGTAAAAGGAAATAAACACTTTCATAAGTATAATTTCTGACTATTACAGATGTACTGTATCAACTCAACATAAAAAAAAAATCCCTAACTAGTTTTTTTTTTTTTTTTTTACTTTTGGCCAGCTGTTTTGGAATCGGCCGCACTGTGCGTTATGGGAAAACCTTGAGTAAAGTTTGTATTTTGTGCCACTTTAGTAACTAATGACTTCTGTCTGTCTCGATTCTGCAATCTGTTGCCCTTGCCCAGCCAGGATTCGAACCCTGATCTCAGGGAAACTGGTTCTGTCATTATGTCTATGGTTCTTTCAAGTTTTCTCGTGGTAGCCGCACACCAAATAAGCAAGATGGAACGGAGCAAACAAAACAAATTAATGCAATATTAAATCCATATATTTGTGGATGCTTTACTGTGCTCAGTCGATGTGCTCGCCACCATTTAAATATATGGATTTAGCACCGCTTCGGTCTGCTTTGATTTGCTACTCCTTAAAGTCTGACGCTTTTCTGAAGACAAATAAGCACACTAATATAGTCAGTGTTGCCAATTTAGCGGTTTTCCCGTCAGATCTAGATTGTTTTGGAAAACAACCTAGTGGCTAAGCATTTTCTATCCTGAAATTTAAACCCTAATAACAAATTTAAAGAAAAAAAAATGAGAATTCTGAAAATGTGAGATCAAAACCATACGAATTATGGGAATTAAATATCTTTAGAGACAACTAAAAGCAGGACAAAATCAGCGTCCGGCTTGACTGATAAGTCGGACACAGGACCTTATCAACAAAAACAAGACTCTCCGACATGGAGAAAAGCAGGACGAATTACCATCATATTTATTTCTGGACGTCAGGGTCATTATTTTGTAATCAATGGGATGAATCATATGGGAATCTAATTAAAAGTAATTCGTTCCCAGAGCAGGAGTACAAGTCTCGCTGCTGAAGATGAATAATGTGAAGTAATGAGTTGAGTTAAGTAATGAGTTGATTAAGTAATAGAAATAATATTGGAATGATCAGAAGTCCCAATGAATCATAAATTCATTAATGATAATCTGAAACAATGATCTCCAACAAAAGATGACAGCACTACCTCCGTATATGTCTAATGTATTTTCATTGTTACACGAAATTTCCTTCCTGCTCCTACAAATTCAAGCCTAGAGAGTTCAAACTTTCAGGGAAGAAAGTTCATAACCAATTCAAGAGCATGATCGATACCGATTTTTAATTTTATTTTTTGTTCATTGTTATATGTTTCGATATTCACAACAATAATGAAGGAAAACGAAAATAAAAAATTGGCATCGATCATGATCTTGAATTGGCTATGAACTTTCTTCCCTGAAAATTTGAACTCTCTAGGCTTGAATTTGTAGGAGCAGCAAGGAAATTTCTTGCAATGATAAGAATACATTAGACATATACGGAGATAGTGTTGCCATCTTTTGTTGGAGATCGTTGCTTTAGTTTATCCTTAACTAGGCTGAATATTATAACGTTCTTCTTCAAACGCTCACTCGAAACTAACGGAAGAATGGAAGCGTGAGATCTCAGTTAAAGGAACAAACAGGACAAGATTCTATGAGATAAGAGGAAAGAAGAAATGAAAATGCCAGAATGTAATTCCTAGTAATGACCATAGTGGAAGCGCTGTTCTTTCAGATCAATTTGCTGTGAAATGCTAATCAACAGAGTCAACAGTTCCTTCTTCCGTGTAAAGGCAGGAATCTAAGTTCTGAAGGTTTTTAACTATGCACAAGCACATTGTCCGGGTTTGAGGTTCTAATTTGCACTGAAACAAGGAACGTAACGAAGAAACTTAATATGTGAGAATGTAATTAACAACTGGCCACTGCCACGAGGCAGTATTGCTTTACTCTCATGAAATATCTCCCGAGCGGCCGTAGATCAGAGGGTAGAGCGTTGACTTAGGTATCAGAAGGTCCTGGGAAAGATCTCAGCCGCCGCCTATCCTGACTGAGGGATTTTTGTCAGTCAAACCAGTCAAATGCCGAGATGGTACCTACAAACTAGGCCTTGGTCGGCTAACTTCCAACATCCTATCTCCCAGCCTAACTCGACCTGAGCCTAAGTTATTTAAAGGCCATGAAATAAATTCAAATTCAATAATTCGTGAAATCTCCCTCTCTCTCGCTCTCACTATCTATCTATCTATTAGTGTTGCCGACGAGACGAGATTTAGGCTGTCTCGTCTCAAAAATATTTTGTCCAGAGAATGTCTCGTCTCGAAAAGATGTATACTTTGTATTACGAGAGCCCTATCTCTTCTCTTTTTCTACAGCCTTTTCTCTGTCTCGTCTCGTCTCGTGGCAACACTACTATCTATGTACACTGTTAAAAATTTTGGAAAAGTTACTTGATATTTTTACTAATGTGTTCGCGAGTATTTACATTTATCAGCAGGAATCCTGGAAAAGGACCAAGTAATTCCTTTTACGTTATTTGAAGGTCTCAGTTTGCAGTTCCAGTGTGATTTGCGCACATGCATAGAAAGAGAAAATGGTTTCTTAAAAACTTTATTTTTATATGGGCCAGTCTAGTAACTTTGGACTTCGGCCCGTCACGATTCGCTCCTTAGCTATTAAAATCCACAACCATGCCCCTTCCGGGACTCGAACCCGGGACCTTCGAGTCGTTGGCGTACTGCCTCAGACCGCATGGCCACCCGGCCGGCGAAAAATTGTATCTTATTGTAACCATACATGCAATGCTAATCAAGTGTTTTGTTCCGCTCATTTTCGAAAAAATGGAAAATATTCTCAATGAATGGTTATCCAATTATTAATTAATAAATAGAGAAGTGATTAAAAAGTCCTGGAAGTAAGTTAATTTATATCTCACTTCCACGGGCAACGCATTTATCTGTGTTTACCTAGGATATTTTCTATTTACCTGCAGTTATACGTCAATAGTCGACTTTAAATGAAAAACGCGGGGAAAATCCACCGGGATTCCTCCTTAAGAGGTCTCAATACCTTCTCACTATGTTGTTTCATATTCTTAAAAACGCTAGACAAATAACAATGACAAGCAACAATGAAATTTTGGAAAGCGGTCCCGATAATACTTACGAATGTGTATCAAAGAAACTACAAGATATTTTGAAATTGTTTATATTTTAGCTGGGAAATTTGAATGTCTGTAATGATGGACGTCATACTCCAGGCTTTCAAATTTCTATATTCAAATTGTGGCTTAATTCATTTGGAAAACATTCGTAATAATTATCGGACTCGCTTCCCAAAATTTCATTGTTGCTTGTTCTTTGTCCTGTACTTAAAAATGTGAAAAGGCTCAGGGAACAGGTACAAATGTTCACTAGTTACCGTATAACCTTTCTGGTTCCCGTTGGTTACTTAAATAAAATCTTACTTTTACAGTTCATTTCCTATTTACTACTGTCGTGATTGATTGAGCTGCGCGAGTCTTATACGTTCATTTTCTACTTTATCTAAATAAAACTCCTCCGAGGTTTCTGGACCAATGATCAACTTTCGGACAGTTATAGTGGTTGTACCAGAAGAGATTTATAAGGTTCGAGATTGACGAAAAGTTATATGGTTTCCATGGTAACGGAACTTTAAGGAAAATATATCTTCACGGATCATGAAAGAATGGTTGGACTTATTACCCGATAACCCTCCATGTTTTAGTCTTTCAGCTCATTGCCGTTTTCATGGTAACAAGACTCAATTATTAAAACATATTTCGCGCCTCATGTGGGAACAGTTAGACTAATTTGCTCCGGGATCGGTACCCGACACTTCACGACTCATATAGGAACGGTTAAGACTAACTTGCTCCGAGATCGATACCCGACATTTCGCGCTTCATGTGGGAACAGTTATACTAATTTGCTCCGGGATCGGTACCCGACATTTCGCGCCTCATGTGGGGACAGTTCTACTAACTTGCTCCGCGATCAATACCCGACATTTCACGCCTCATATGGAACCAGAATATCCGAAATTTCGCACCTCATGCGGAAACAGACTATCTAACTCCGGGATCAGTACCCGACATTTCGCGCCTCATGTGCGAAGAGACTAATTTGCTCCGGGATCAATACCCGACATTTCGCGCGCCTCATGTGGAAAGACTAAATTGCTCCGGGAACGATAACCGACATTTCGCACCTCATGTGGGAACAATTAGAGTAATTTGCTCCGAGATCGGTAGTGTACTCGGTGCCTTCACCATGTGATTATATACATAATCACAATATAAGACTCATCCTTTAAGGCTTAAATCACATTAAAATGTTAAACTATTTTAACATGGTAACAACACTCACTTATTACCCACATATTCCATCATTCTGTAGGTGTGATTCACCCGATTCTCGCCAAACTTTACATAACGATGTAGCAAAACGCTCTTAAATCTTTAAGCCTATTAGAATGTTAAAGCATTTTCTATTTCCATGGTAACGACACTCAATTATTAAAGACATATTCGAGCATAACGAAGAACAATTAAGCTGAATCTAACAAAACTTGACAAACCTGTACAAGAAAATACAATTCGAGCTGCAAGCACGCTGGGATGGTAAAATATTTATCATTTCCACATTGTAACGAAACTTAACTAAGTTTATAAAACATTGCATGGTACTTGCTCAGCTCAAATCTGCATACATCACAGGGTTCTAGTGCAATTTGTGTCAAATTTATTGTAAGTCTAAATTTCCTGTTATATCCAGACTTTTTCTAAATATCATACTGTTCCTTACTACGTGTCACAATTATCATATGAGAAATTAAATCAAAGAATCGTGGCCATATTTTTTAGTGTGTAATGTACAACGCAGTAGAAAGAGAGATAAACAGTTAATCGCTTTTATCATATCAATAAAAAGATAGCAAAGATAATATTGATAAAAAAACAACAAAAAGACAAGTGGCCTACTCTTCTTCTTTGGAAAGAACAGGAAAGTGTACATATAAAATAAAGGATTGTTATTTATTTATTTGGCATATACAGTCAGGTCTCAGATTTTCTCGGCGCCAGATAAATAATTTCAGGAATGAATACCCTAGGTCAGGAATGAAAACACAGGGATTAAAGTTGATTATGTCCATTTTTATCAATAATACCTTTTGAGCTAGAGGCGACTACAACATATAGACCAATAATCTGACTGCAGTCATCTGATAACGTTCTGGCCTTATTTTTTTATATGTAACGTGACCTCCAAGACGGTGGATTTCATGAAATATCCTTAAAGGCAAGTTACAATAAACATTCTGTGATGGGGTAGTAGGATTTCTTTGTTCTCGTTTCCGCTTCCGAAATTAAAAGGTGTCTTGGACCTCTTGACCAATTCTGTATGGTACACTGTGGGGAATTTGGGTCAAGGGGGTTAATTGCAGTGCTCGATTTGTCGGGGGGATACCGGGGATTTTCCCTGGTGCTTGAGGATTTCATCTCTGGTTGTTGATTCCTAATATCATCCCAATCAGGGATAAAATCCTTGTATTTCTACCCAAACAAGTAGTATATTGAAACTTATCAGCAACCACCAGTTTAGTATACCCCCTTCGTAATATATAACAAATTGAACATTGGTTAATTGTGCACTTCACGTGAACAATGCTCTTGCTGGATCGAATGGCGCCAAATCATAAAAGACCGAGAAGTCTTTTTACTCGCCTACAAGGTGGCAGAAGTGCTGTCTAAAGCGCTACATTCAGTTCAGTCATATATTGCTAATATATAATAAACATTAAAATGACCCGATTTACCCCATTGACCCGAATTGTCCCTGTGTACCATACATAAATATTCAGTTTTGCATAAATCGGATTAGTACATAATTGTTGACAGGTCCCGTGAAACCTGCATATAAAATTGCAGAAATTAAATCGGAGTTGTATGCTGATCGTCGCTTGAATATAATTCTCAGTTTTACGCAGTAGCATTATGGGATCAAAGACGTTACGGCTTCATGTAACACAATACTCTAAACAAACAAAACAGTTTATCAATATTTTCCTCAAGTCTTTGTTCAACGTTCCACAGAAAAGTTTATTTTTGTTAATGAACACTTGTTGAGTCATTACCAAGCACGTATTTAGGGGGGTACGGACCCCCCCAAAAAACTCAGAGTTTTATGGGAAAATGGTATAACTTCAGCATAATTATATATAGTTAATATACATTTCATGCCCAGGCACACCTTGGACCCCCCCCCCGGAAGCCCTTGGACCCCTCCCAAAACGAAATTCTGGATACGTGCTTGGCCATTACTAAGACCATATAATTTTTTTACTGTAATTTCAAAATATGCCATGAAAAATATGGATTTTAATCATACATACTAAATGCGGAAAATAATACAAGGCACCGGTCAATGAAATTACTGTATTCTAGTATAAACATGAATGTAATTTGTAATACACATAGGAAATCATATGGACAAATTTAGTTTAATTATGTACTCAAAACAATAAAAAAAAAAACACGTGATTCCAGAGTCCAAATATTACAGTAAAATAGAAGAATTGATAATCTGAATTTGTTTATTTATGGCATCTTGCGCTCAGGTTGAATTGGATATGGGAAGATAGTCGACCAGTGCCTAGTTTTGTCGATACCATTCCGGCATTTGCCTGGTGCGACTGAGAGAAAACTATGGAAAAACTTCAGTCAGGATAGGCGGCTGCTAGGATCGTTTCCAGAACCTTCCAATTACTAAACCAACGCTCTACCAACTGAGCTACGGCTGCTCAGAAACTAATTCATAAGTAATTCTGAGTTATAAGTAATATTTTTATTTGTTCACTTTGGGTTAAGCGTAAATTTGATTTTTTTTTTTTAATTTTTAAAACCTTTAGGCCACTTTGGTTCAGGTAAACTTTGGTAAACTATTTTTATATGGGCCAGTCTAGTAACTTTGGACTTCGGCCCGTCACGATTTTCCTTTAGCTGTTAAAATCCACACCCATGCTCCTTCCGGGACTCGAACCCGGGACCTTCGAGCCGATGGTCTACCGCCGCAGACCGCTCGGCCACCCGGCCGGCTTTGGCTCAGGTCGTATGGATGATGGTGGAATGAAGAAAGTGGTAGGAAACGGGAGAACCCCAAGAAAACTCACGCACACGGTGTTTGTCCACCACAAATCCCACATGGCATGAGCAGGGATCGATCCGACGATTCCTAGCGCCAGAGGTGAGCGCTCTATTAATTGAGCCACCGCGGCCCGGTTACGCGTAAACCAGATTAAACCATTATAGTTAAACATGATATTTGTTTCAGTGCTATTTAACTACATTATTGATTTAAAAACAAGCAAATCTGTTTATAGAAAGTGAAGTTCTCCTGGCACATTGCATTGCTTTATGTTGACAGCAGATGAAACTGAATGAACGCTACGACAAATAAGTGCGCTTCGAGATTGATTGGATTTTCAGTCGTATCCATTGTTATTCCAGAATAAAAGTACGCTAGTGCTCTCTTCCTCAGCATTATCGCATATTTAATGGACCGAAACAATTTTTTTTCTACAAACATTTGACGTAATAAAAGTGAGACAGTCTCTTTTAACAAGTTCAGCGGGAAATTGCATAACCAAATCCAAGGAATCTAGACTTGGAACACAACTTAGAAGGGACATTGCAACATCCATTTGAAGCTGAGGAACGTTTCTGTCGTCTTCTACAGGGTGGTTTAAAAATAATTTTGATACATTTGTGGTCGAACTCGTCTGATCGAAACAAAAGATCTCTGATCGTCAGTTCTTTTGAAGTAATTTCGACGCATGCGCGTGGTTTCGGAGGAAGAGTCGCTCAAAAGTGGCAAGGCATTCGTTGTGATTCCGTGCCAAGAACTAAGTTCCGTCTCTTGAATTGATTTGATGTATGGCCTTTAGGTACCTATGGTTCAGGCCGGGATAGGGTAGGAGAAAAGATGCGGGATGGAGGCAGCAAGGGTATACATTCTCGGTATTTTCCTTGTGTGATTGAGGAAATATCCTGGACAAATATAGGTCAGGATAGTTGGTCGCTGGATTAAATCCAGAACTTCCTGAATTCGAAGCCAACGCTCTACCAACCGAGCTATGGCCTTTTGGTCCCATCGGTTGAGATTTCATACCCAGCCCCAGTGGTGAAGTTAATGATCATTGATCACTAAAACTGAAGTGCTCTAGGTTCAAACCCTGTTCAAGGTGACCATTTTTTTTTAATTTCAGTTAATTCGTTCAGTTATTTTTTTCTTCAAATCGACGCTGTTTATGTTCTTAAACTTTTGTTTCATTGCAGATCTTATTTAAACGTGTTTCTATTACAATTTAATCTGTTATATACAGGGTGTTTAGAAATAACACGGCAATTATTTGGGGATGAATTCCGTATAGTAAAAAGACAAAAGGTAAATGTACTGATTAAGCTTCGGAGCTAAACGTACCCAAAGCTAGTGTGGTATATATCCGTTTTAAAACCATATTTTCAAACATTCGCACTTTATGTTCATCTGCCACGGTCGTACTCCAACTTTCGTAATCATAAAGTATTACTAGCAGAATGTCCGTTCGGTGTATTCTAAGTTTTAACTTCCTTGAAATTAATCGCTAGGTTAGGAGTTTCTGGAGTGAATAGAATAGAGATGTGCGTTTTCCGATGCCAGACGTCTTTTTTTTTTTTACCTCGGTTTCGCTTGTTACGTATGCACCCAAATATTTAAACTTGTTTAGTTTCTTCATGATTTCATTCTTAATTATGTTTCTGTTCCCTTTTTCATGTGTGTCTCGGCTTTTTATCATTTTTTTTTTTACGTTTTACCTGTAGATCTATCTCATCGCGAGCTTCAACTAGTGCGTCAGTGTTACTTTGTACTTTGTAGTGCATCATCCTCTATTAATCGTCTCCTATTATGTTACATCATCTACGTAAACGAACAGCTGCTTCAAGCCATTCAATAAAAGTTCCTTTTTGTCCTCTTCTATATTTAGAATCGCATATTCTAATGCATGGTATACGCTGTGGGTGGGTGGTAACTCTCGCTGCCTTGAATTTGAATTTAATTCTTTAGGCAGCTTTGGCTCAGGCCGGATGAATGATGATGGATGAATTGGTGGAATGAAAAAAGTGGGAGGAAACGGGAGAACTCCGAGAAAGCCCACGTACACGGTGGTTGTTCACCACAAAGCCCAGGCGGCATGAGCTGGAATCGAACCGAGGACCTCAAGCACCAGATGTGAGCGCTTTACCTCTGATTCACCTCGCATCTCTCTTGCTGCCTTGTAATCAAGGTTCGATTCCCTATGAAGACATAATTCGTTCAGATTCCTAATTAAATTGTAGGTCTCGTATTTAGGACGTCATCTTCATGCAATGGAAGGCACTGGGAAACCACCATCAGTTCACCTTGCTTATAGGGACCTTCTGGTCAGGACCTGCTTTCGGGCAGAACACCCATCATCATCACTCTAATGGGAAGCTAAAGAGTATTGGAGAGAAGGCACCATTTTGCTTCAGTCCACTCCGAATCTCAAAGTTATCTGACATTGTTTAAGGGGTGCATTATGAGTTAATATATAAACGTAGTATTTTGCGCTGTAATTCTCGCACAAAGTACGGGACAACACATATCTTTCCATTCCGTTGCACTTAGGTGTAAAACAGTATCCTTGGCATTTCTAGTTGATTTCCTTTACTTTCATTAGATATTATTTTTCTCGCTCGTAACTGTACAATTGGTTTATAGAGACTACTTTTTTTTTTTAATTCCTTTGGTATTATAATTGATTTCATTTTCAACGATGTAAATAGATTGTTAATATTTACGCTTGCACCATATACATTTGCACACAACTCCGTTATACGTACAATATTTTTTATTGCATTGTTTTATGCCATTTGAACGCTCGTACGTTCTTTACGACACTGCTTTGTCAGTAGGCATCAAGCTTCATAAAGAGCATTTTAGTCTGAGTTTACTACTTGTATTGCTAAAACGCATTTTCTTTTTAAGAGTACAATTATATATTTTTTTAAATCTTGTTTACTTGACGTCATTTTCCTGTTCTTATCTGCACTATGCAATAAAAAAGTTTAAAATTGTCTACCCATAACATACTAAGAAGTATTTAAGTGTTTATTAACATTATATTTATTGTAGGTTGTAAAAAAAATCATCTTAACCTTGGCCTTTCAAATTAGACTTGGTAGTAGTAAACCACTGTAATAGCAAATTTTCTCATGTGTTGACTATATGCGTACACTTTTTGTACCTCAACTGTATTTTCAGCTAAAACACGTTGTTAATCCACATTTTAGGTGCTTATAAATTTGTATAATCTCTCTGCTCGTAGACAGAAAGGGTTGTAAAAATGGGACGTGATTTACCTATTTTAAGTTTACATTGCTGCGCTTTACAGCACCTTAACGCTACAGGTCGTCATGTCTGCCTCTTGCAATTGTCAGAGCAGATGGAATGTGGAAAGTAACGACCAGGGGTTTTAAGTACAATCCCGGCATTTGCGTGGTGGGACGCTGGAAAACCTCGATCAGGATGATTTGTCTATTTTCAAGTCGACATTCAGTACATACGAGGATTAGGGCAACTATTTTTTTTCTCGAGAATGCTGCAGCAGCACGCAATTTCGAAATATACCGAAGGTGCCATTGTTCGGTATTGTTAAATGTATGAACAATGCAGGTAATAGGTACACGTTCGAAAAGAATCATAAACGAAAGTATCGTGCTACACGCGTTTATTAGTTACAGCACTACATTGGTAACACGTAAACAAAGGGGTCCCCTAGGAACTTGCAACGTAATCTCCCAGAGCAACAACAACACGCTGCCAGTGATGTATAGGAGGCATCGAATACCATCCACCCGATCAGGTTGAGTCAAGACATATCACGCTTGTTGAATAGCATCCTCGTTAAAATCCTGATGCCCCCCCTAGAGATGGTTCGGCACGGCAAGACATTATTTACTCACTGCTTCCTTGTGTCATTCTCTGGCACTGTGCTCTAGGAGAGTGGCATACGAACGCGGTTCACGCCGAATAACTTCCATCCTGCACAAGGATTGACTCACTACTAATTTTGCCTGAGCCTCCCTTGCGACAACCGTAACACACACACACTGCCACCTAGTGACTGACGTCTTTAAGTACTACAGATGACATGCTCTTCGGGGCGTACTATCACATTGTTGTCACATTTATATCTTGGGGAAGAAAAAATAGTTGCCATGACTTATGGTCCAACCCTCGTATAAAGTGGAAACCACGTACATTTATCAGAAATCCCATTGTTTATATCTTTGTAATTAATTTAAAAGAATTGACAGACCCCATCCCCGTGGCTTAGTGGTTACGGTCATTGACTTTGGATAAGCATTTGAGAGGTGGTACGGGTTCGAATCTCGCTCCTGCCGGCTATACTCATTGGGAATTACCAGGATTTTCTTTAGTCCTACCGGGCGAATGCCAGAATGCCACCTCAATAGAAGCTCCGGCCGCCACTGTCCATTTTCTTCCTGTCACGGCCATAGCATAAGTGACAGGCCTGTAGTCTTAAGACACTGTAAAGTGTAAAGATCAAAATTGTAAAGTTTCAAATGTATAAAGCTTCAACTACTGACAGTACGCTAATCATAATGTAGGCAGTAAGGTACGGGGAAAGGTAAAACACTGAAGCGAGTGTAGAAGACAAAACTAGCTTTAAATCCTATTATTCACAGAACGCTCCATTTCCCTCCATGTAAACACTGAAAACAGCAATGAAGATAGCTATGACCTTACGAACGTCACGCTTAAAATGGTGACAATAGCACGAAACACCGTCATTCTTGTTAAGTGTTTTGGAACAAAAAGGTGCGGTCCACTTAACTGCGACAGAACATTCTCGTTCACAAATTACTCGGTTTCAAGTTGAAATAGGTGTGAAATAGAAATAATTAAATGATGTTGAACATACATTTGGGGAGATATCACCCATATTTATCCCGACATTACGTATTTATCCCAATAATACTAAATTACCAATAATACTTACTAAATTACTCAGGCTCAGGTTCGGTTAGGCTGGGGAGAGAATATTGGAAGGTAATCGGACAGGGCCTAGTTTTTAGGTACCATCCCGGCAATTATTTGTCTGTTTTAATTGAGAGAAAACTCTGGAAAACCTCAGTCAGGGTGGAAGGCGGTTGAAATCGTTGCCAGAACCTTCTGAATGCTAAGCCAATGTTCTACCGAGCGAGCTACGGCCTCTCGGCTTGTAATTAACTCTAGACATAATAGAATATTCCGTCTTTTGTCTATGTGTTGTTTTGTGCTTTGTTCTTCAATTGGGGATTTTCGTGACAACATTCTCAAGTATAAATTCATTTGATATCTTATCACTTTCTAAATTATGAATAAAAATTGCATCTTTTATGTTCATCTGGATTATAACATTCAATTCTTTCACATACTCGCCACAGTAATGAGGCCAAAGTTTGGTTTCTATTTTATTACGTATTTTACAACTTAATTTCCTTTCTAATTGCTCATTTTTTTTACACAATAATAGCATAATTTTGACATAATAATAGCTGGCAACGTAAGTTCTATACCACAGAAACATA
>JAGDQP010051751.1:435-13947 GCA_022664845.1 Lepisma saccharinum | reverse complement strand
GAGGAGTTTCGTAGACCCTGTTCGAGTCCACTGGGAATCCCCTTCAAACAACAGGCAGGGAAAACAAAACAATGACATTTTTAGGTCACATCCTGTAAGCCACTTGTGCTTTTTGTACCAATCACTGTTAAAAGTGCGACGATATGTACGAGCTTTACCTTTCGCTTCCTGATTCAGAGTTAGGTTCGGCTGATGAGGACCCAAAGTTTTAATTTCGAATCTTTCAGATTATGTCAACTTATTAAAAGACACTGATTGTAATCTATGAACCGGATTCATATTGATGGCAGTAACGCACTACGCACCAGTACACTAAACATACTGAAACACACACTAAACACTGCTTCACTTCAACACAGCTTCACAACACACTTCACTCAAACGTGAAAAAAAAAAAAAAGAACACTCATTCAAATCGGTGTTCAATATTATAAAATACCTCACTAAAGTAGGCAATGTTTTCTCTCTTCCTTATAAGGTATCTGATGACTGTGATTGGTGAACAGAATTATATTAATCTACCTCTTGCAGCACACAAAATTACGATATATCTCACAAAATAAAAAGAAATTCAAAATATCACTCTTCAGATCTCATATTTTGGCGCTTTTAGGTATGAGGGGGTTAGGAGTAGCCTCTTTGCCTTAAATTGCTTCCTTAAAGATAGTTAAGCGCAAAAGATTGAGAGTTTATTATGCAAATGGAATTTGTTGAAAAATACATGTTTTATAAAATGCCTCCTTTTCTATTAATAAATCTTTAATGACGAAACGAACAAATCAGTTCCGAAAATTCCTTCAATCTCTCGCACGACACACTAAAACAAGGCTGCCTATTGTTTACGCAATGTTGCAAACTGCTTGATACTGTTCATTAGCTCTTGGTTTATTACTGATGCTGGAACTCAAACAATTTTATGTAAATAGAGATGCAACATTATGTTATTTAAGCGTTTAATATATTTGTCCATAAACGATTTATTGTGTATTTTGCGATTTTGTTATGTAATGAACGTTTATTCTTGCTTCTGCCAGAAGATTTGATTACATTTTAAACGCGAGAACGGGTGGAAAAGTCAAGGAGAGTTTGCAACAGTGCTCACTCCTGTTCTTCTGCTATCTTCGTTCACTCTAGGGTTGTGCACGCCGAGGTCCCATATACACAATGTTATAAGTTAGGCCTAACGCCAGTTAAGCGCATATGGGGCAACGCGTTCACAAACGAATTGTGAACTGGAAACAAATTGGAGAGCAATATTAGCTTGATAAACGAACTGTATACCTATGCCTCAGTGTAACAATTCAAAATGTGGTATGTTTTTAAATCTTTCGATAAGAAACACAATCTGAAAAGAAAATAATAATAATTCCAAAATAGTTGGCAGTTCACGTGCTCCTGTGAACGTGAATACGCGACGTCACTGCAACGCTTGCCTCAAGAACAACTTGCGCATTGTTTAGACCATCTCAGAGAGGAATGAACCTTTCAGCATGAGAATTTCCACCCTCCCATCTTGAATGACGCCAGCGTAACCATGTTGTAATCTATCAAATTTAGGTTAACACACGATCTTGCAAAATCCTCTCCGAATTTTCAAATGATCAGGATTTCCAGCTACCATCTTCAAATGACGTCATGAGGATTTTCTTACCCGACCTCAATACATACGTCATCTTCTTTTGCCATCAGCAAAGGTCAATCAACTCAGCTACGCGGCTCACCACCGACGCCACAATTTTCTAACGATGTTACAGACGCCATATTGGATTACGTCATCACTCGATATCTTTTCTCCAAATTTCACATGATCAGGATTTCTAGCAAAGGTCAATCAACTCAACTATGTAGCTCACCACCCCCGTAATGTCAAGGATCATGTTCTGACTTGCTTCACACTACATCACTTGGGTCAAGTCCACGTCAACATTCTACAACATGGCAACAACACAGATCAATGATCCCGTCACGTGATGGAAATTTCCAAACGCCCTCACCGCAACCCCGAACAAAGTGGTCGGAGTATTACTGCATGATGTATTACTACCCTGATCTCTTTTCCCGCTAAATTGAACACACCATCTTGTTCAAACATCTCCTTATGTAACCTCAATGTACACGTCATTCTCTTTTACCATGAAAGAATGTGGTCGAAGTATTAGTCCCAGGATCATTACTGCCTCGATACACCCCACCTAGGGGTCATTACTGTCGCGACCATGCGCAACCAATGTACACGTTAACTACTTATATCTAATAGGTTATGTGTGACACCTGAATCTGTACCAGTCTTACCGTCGTCACCAAATTGATGAGTAAATGACGGTTGCCAATTTAATATCCGAAATTAATGCCCGGTCGTATTTCCGGCCTGGCTCTACCTACAACTGACGTGGTCGTAGTGTTGCAAATTTTGTCGCCAAATACCAAACCTCCTATCCTACAGTAATGGCTTCGTCCGTCATTCTTTCTATAATCAGCGACAACGCATGATCTTAAAAACTGTCTTCCTATTGGTATGGTACTGTCAATACCTAATAAGCTACTAGAGATGCAAGCTTTTAGTTCCTTGACGTGGCAACAGCGCATATATTTCCTATTGTATCACACTACCAGCAGCCAATGACAAGGTTTTTGCAGTTTGCTATTTGTGTCAATTCTTTGTGATTGGAGAATATCTGGTACGTCGCGATCACAGACGCATTTCTGTACCTGATTTCATTCAGATCGTAGTTGCGTTGAAGATGTACTAAACAGAATTCAAAAGCTTTCCCAGATTATTTGGAGTTCGCTAAATAGCTGAGTGCAATACTGACACGACCGTAGAACCTAAACTTCTTCGTTGAAGGACGTGTCGTGACAGAGAGCACACTACCGTATAGTGATTTTGAAGATCCCGTTCCACCTTTCATTCCTCGTCAAATACAGAGTCGATTTAAATCGATCTTCAACTGCGTTTACTCACAGTTTGTATTCAATGTGTGAACAGTCGCCATTGTAATTTATTTGACTTGACTGGAACTATAGAGCCTAAATATATCAGAATTTGTCGTAACTGTCGCAGCCTTGTTACAGTGGTGCATACTTGTTAGGAACAAATAAGAGAGTGAGAGACGTTTGCTATATATGTCCCTCGTCGAGCTATTTGTGAGAGTCTGCTAGTGTCTAGTCCGACAAACAGAGATCCAAATACAGTCGTAGACAATGAAACCTTACCAACTCGGACGATATGGATGCAAATTTATATTAAACATAAGCGTTTCTCCAGCGTTAGAATTCGGACACTTCAAACAGCTTTCAAGTATAAAAACTGTAATCCCATATATGAATGTAACCACAATGCACGGCACGTGTTTCGTTTCATTTCTGCAATTACATATTCAATTAGGTTACATTATCAATCCACTGTTCTATACACAAAATCGCGCCTCAGCCCATTAAATCACTCTAATACAAACACCGAAAACCAGAGGTGGTTTCTGTTTGTAGGCACCGAGGAACATCCTACAGTTAAAAGAAATATATTTGTTTGTGTACCCGTACACTCCCTTGGATACCAACCCGAGCGTAGTTCAAACACGTTAATAGTAGGTCTCTTCTTAGAAGCTAAATGTTTAATTAGGACGAAAAGTGCAAATCAGTTTTACTGACGGCAGGGACGCGGACCTCTAATGACTTTTTTCATTTCTTTATGTAAACATGAATCGTATACCTTACAAGAGTCAGTTGCACTAATTAAAATAAGTCCACAGTATGTTTCAGTTTTTACCATCGGGTATGACATATTAATGGAATTGCTGCTCCTATCTATCTGATAGATTAATTAAAGAATTCAGACAATCAAACGCACAGCCAGAAAGAACAAAAGAAAAATAAATAAATAGTTAGATGCACACTAACTTTAAATGAATCATCACCTCGTAAAGTAAGGTTTTGCAAGAAGAAGTCAGTTTGTATCATTGTACAAACACTATTATTAAGTATGGAACACAGTATGCGAGAAATGTGCTCCACTACTCTTTATATACTGAACGGAAAGAAATTGAATTGTTGCGAATGAAACTCATTCAACGACACTCTCAATTGGCCACCAAGGCCGTGTGATTTAACACCGTGCGACTACTTTCTCTGAGGATTTCCGGAATCTCGTGTTTATGCCGCAAATTAAAAACAATTCCTTAACTCAAAGTGAAGATTCGACCAGTCTGATGAAAATGAGCAGCAAATATGCGAAATTCTCATCGAAAAAGAAAAGGCGTGCCAGAAGAGTCGTTGGGGACACTTATTGGATATTGTATTCCACACTGAAATAATAATAAAAACGCGTGTGCAATTTTTCAAATAAATTATGTGTTTTACTACAAAATTCTTGCATTCGTGACACTCTTTTCCCGCACACCTCAGTTAAAATCAAAATATCCAATTTTGCAGGTGAAAAACAATGCGAACGACAACCTAGAAAAACTTTAGATGATCATAAGACACTTACTTAACAATATATTTAATTGATACTGGCTGTGTCGACAGTGCAGACAACATTTGGACTCATTAGAGAGACCATGTGAACTTCTGAAAGACAATAATATATAATGTTGTTCATGGTGCAAGATGAGTTCATAACATCACTTGCTTCAAAAAATAGTCTGGTCAGAAGTTTAGAGAGACTGTTTCAAAAGGAATGTATAAATAATAATGATTCCTGAAGGAACTTTCGATTTACGATTGGCACAAGACAGCAAGTCACACCAGGCACATTATACGAGCGCGTAGGAAGACATTTATTACAGAATCGACGTTTGCCGTGTATCACACGGAAGTTGCATTGAAATGTAAACTACCTTACTACCTAAGATATGTCAAATATAAAAGAGATTATATGTGTTTTTTTTTGTTTTTTTTTGTTTTTTGCTCACCTTAACATATTTCAAGCTGGTGTTTTAATCTATGACTATTGACAGTATATTTACACACACCCTTTTCATGTTGTAAATCTAACTTTATATCTTATCTTGCACCCAGGTGAGTCTGCGTCTGGTTTCCAGTTTATAAATGCTGTTTGCATTTTCATATGTAAAAAAAAAAAAAAAAAAAAAAAAGAAGAGACAACCTGCGTAAAATAAAAGAAGGTAACTGGTATTGTTTTGTTAAAGTATGATACTCTTACTAGTGACGGCCAGTGGCTGACCCCCACTTTTTTTTTTTTCGAGTGTTGCACTATTTGACGTATTGTAGCTGAGCAGTGACTCCCACACTCTTCGCCACCAAATCGCCACACTCTTGGCCACCAAATAAGAGACAGGGAAAGCAAAACAGTACATTTATAACTTCACAACCGCAATACAATCGTTATTACTGAATTGTTTGCTAAGCGTTGTAATTCTGCACACAATGTTTAGATCTGGTAATGGGCTCCCAAGTTTCGTAATTTTATGTTGATGACTAAGCTGGTCAAAACTATCGTTTCACGACATACATTTTAGGAATTAATTGGCAATGGCTTCCCCTTAAACAACAGTTCCATATCGAAAGAACAAGTGAGTGACCTGCTTGATTTGCACCCCTTAGTTGCAGTTTCGTGCACGTAATAGCAGTTGTGTATGCTTCCCTTATTTTTTATTCAAAAACTGCTTTACCTCATCCTTGGCACGTGATCTTGGATTGAAGATGTGCGGATGTTATTTGTTTTGGTCAGGAATGTCCTTCTACGAGAATGTACGGGACATAGTGGAACTGAATTAGACTATACAGCATACGGTATTTCAAGAAGATTGATGGAAGTCATATTCTAAATATTAACCTGTGCTTTAACATCATAATTGTTATTAGTATTTACATTTTCAACGTGATGGAAAAGTGAAGGAATAGAGCAGCACTGGTCTGAATGTAATACAATTCCTGCATTCCCCTGGCACGATGGCAAAGGCCAAATAACCAGATCGCGATGGTTTCAAATAGTGTGGTTGCTTAGAGCAAATATTAGCCAGAACAGATTTTGCATAGTTCTTGATTACATACACAAATACACTGAGAAGCTATTTAGCAAACATCGACAAAAAATAACGATAATATTTAAAATATCTATAAAAAGTCTAACCTTTAAAATCTTATATCACGTAAAATATTAAAGATACAGAAACGATATTGTACTCAAATTGTAGGAAATTTAATTTGAAATAAAACTTAATCGAACACTTTTTGCAGTAAATTCTACCATTGGGGAGATAATCAGGGATTTTTGAAGAAAAGTCGAAAATTTACCCCCAAAAATCCAATTTTGAAAGCTTGTATCTCAAAACCTATGAAAACTACAAAAGCGTTATTGAGTTCAAATTGTAGGGAATTTAATTATAAATAAGATATTTGAACACTTTTTGCTGTAAACAACTGTTGGCGGAGATAATCAGCGATTTTTGAATAAAAGTCGAAAATTTATTTTAAAAAATCAAATTTTGAAAGCTTGTATCTCCAAAACTAAGAAAGCTATAAAAGCGTTATTGGGCTCAAATTGTAGGGAATTTTATGGTAAATAAGATATTTGAACACCTTTTGCTGTAAACACAACCGTTGGGGGAGATAATCAGCGATTTTTGAAGAAAAGTCGAAAACCCTTGAAGAAAATAAAGATGGCGTCGTATTTCAAGATGGTGGACTCGAAAATTGGGCACCTTCCTACAAATTAATTGTGCTGAGGGTATAGAAGAACTATGCAAAATCTGTCGCATTAATCCAGTCTGCCATGATTTTTTCGCTAAGCCACTACACTAAAAGGTATGTTTTCCGATTACAAAGGAAGAACATTGCCACCGACTCACAAGGAAGAACTGATCCGGGCCGTGCCTGAACGAGGATAGTTTCACTAATTACTTCTTTTTAGTAAGGAAACAAGAGCTATCTTTCGTATGTATTCCACGTTCAGTGTTGTACCATTCATGCTCGATAACAATAGTTCGGACTGACTTAGCGAGCTAAGGATGGCTAAAGGTCATCAATAAAGTTCATTGGTAATTGAATTCTACGAGAATAACAGTTTCTATATAATAATTTTGAAGCACATGGGGTAAATGCTACCTATAATTTCATTGAGGCGTTAACGGGAATTCTCAGTATGGAGAAAGCCAATCTTATGGAAAGGATCTGTCAGTTTTAAAGTCGCTGAGGTGTTAAACTATCGGTAAATCGAGGTCGCTGACCTCAAATTTGAAATCAGTTTCTCTCTTTCTGTTTTGGTTAATGTTTGTGTTGACGTGGACGGACAGACCGACAAAGTAAAATTAAAGCAACCTGATTTTAACGGTAGATTTCATGAACATTCTGTATATTAACGAATAGCAAATAATTTCAATGAAAATTTTGCTTTTAGGCTTTGAAGAGCATTCAAGCATTTTATAACGAAATAAACCTTTCCATGAATGACACCTGTTCTATGTATTGTGGTTATTCTCTCAAGAAAGGAAAGAAAAGGTTCTCCTCTTTCTCCTCGTCACCACAATGGCATTGACAATGTGCCCAAAGGTGAAGACGAAACTGTTTCTTTTGACACGCTGTTACCTCTGGATGGGCCCACAAACAGCGCTTTTAGTGCCAGCCGCGTGTGCAAAATGTCGACGACAGCTATTTGGCAATCGACGTCACAGGCACTCACTTCTCTCTAAAAACATTCATAGATTTTCTTCTTCAGAAATGGCTTTTGGCGACAAAGCGAGTGATATATCATCACAACCTGACAGGCTACAAAACACTTTCGAAGAAGCGACTCATCTATGAAGCCCATCATCATTAACATCATTACCAAAAGAATGTCAGAGAGGAGAACTACATTGAATCTTCATGTATGCAGTAATGCCTTCTTCTTTTTACATTTGAAATAAAGAATGTTCAAATTCACTCTAGGTCGCTTCTTCGTACTGACTTTTCTTTTTAAATTGAATTGTATTTATGGCCGCTTGTTCGTACTTTCCGTAAACAAACAGAACATACATGAGAGCGAAATCGTTCCATATACTACCACTAATACCACTACTAGTAGTAGTACTACTGCTAGTACTACTAAACGTAAAGCTATTCCCTGTGCAATGCGCACACGCCGTGAACAGCCCATGCGAGATGTGCAGGTAGCGCTCCACAATAACAAACACCACCACTAACAACAACAACAACAACAACAACAACAACTACTACTACTACTACTACTACTACTACTACTACTACTACTACTACTACTACTATTACTAATAATAATAATAATAATAATAATAATAATAATAATAATAATAATACACTTCAAGATCCGCTAGATTCAGTATCGCTGTATGCGTTAATTGTGGCTATCATTGCTTTCAATTGTGCATGTTTCTCCAACAACGGACATATTTTGAGAATGGCACAGTCAGAATATCTTGTTCTTGTTTAGTTAATGGTAAACAGGAAATAGTTCTTAATATTTAAGCTCCTTGCGCCAAGTTAACTCTCTTGCTATCAAGGAATTACCTCACTTTTCCTAATTTTCTGGCCTTGGATATTTCAAAGTTGTTTTCGTTTTGGTTTCCTTAAAAAACAAAACTGATTCATTGAATCTATAATTTATTTGTTGTTGAATTATTCCCTCTTGTGGTTTTGTATCTTTTTTTTTAGATTTTGTATGTTTCATGGTTATTTAAAATGTTAAATATTAATTTATGAGTATACGATATTACTGATTTTTTTTTTAGTTTTTGAGTATTGATATTACATGGTTAATTTTACTGTCATATGACAGTAGTTTTTTACAATTATTTGAATTGTTCTGTATAAATTAAAGAAATAATAAAAATACATTAATCGTTTGATAATAGTAACAGTATAGATGTTATAAGAACTCGGATATGTTTAATTTTTGTGGAATTAGAAACTTTTACAGCTGAAATTCAAAAGTTTGTAACTTATTGTTATGTAGTTGATGAAGTATAATGTATTCTATTTTGATACTAAATCTATTTATGATAAAATCTATTTATTAAGAGAAGGTGTAGTAAATATTGCGTAAAGTTTTTAATAATTGACTTCTGCTGTCAGTGTTGGAATACGCGTATAATGTGATTGACAACTTCTATTTGATTAGTTAAGAAGTTACAAAATGGAATATCGATAATCTTTAATTTATGAAGAAATGTTGTGATCTCAGTCTATTAATACAATGATTACATGTCTAGTTGTATTTTTAGATTTTGTAAATCGAGGTTTATTTAGATTAATATCGATATTTGGTTTATTTACTTGGGATATTAATTGTCCAGAACTTTGGATTCGTTCTATTGAACGATTTCTTATTTTTTATTTATTTTATTTTATGTAGAATATCTTACCAACGTATTTTGATATTTGTTACATTAGGTAATTGTTAGAGTTAAAAATGAAATTAAAAAGTGACAGAATCACTTTTGATCAATTTAGAAACTACGGCCAATGATAGCAACTAATATTGACAGATTACAATTTTAAAAAAAATGAAAAATAAAATGAAATGGCGTATATGTAGTATTGCATATGTTAAGTGCAGAATAACTAAATGACCGTCGACATGTATAATGCTGGTATATTCTAGATAGAGACGTAGACTTTTAATTATAGCGATGATCTACAAGAAATAGTACTGCTAAGACCGAATTTGAAATGTGATAAAAGAAGTGGAAAAACTTTCCCTAGATGAGTGTCCTCCTACTGCTGTTGACAATCTAGTACACTGCTGAAAAAATAAATGTATCCTAATGTTTACATTGTTTTGTTGCAAATTCTTGTAACATTCCCTCATTATAAACTGTACATCTAAGCGTTGTTTCTCAAGTTTGAGGCGATTCACTTCAAATGTTAGCCTCCTTGTTCAATGACAGAGGAGAGATTTAATGGTCTGGCATTTATTTATGGATAACGGTGTTAATGTAAATGCTAAGAATATCCTGAATCGAATGTCTAGAAACAAACAACGTCTACAAATAGCACTGTAAGAAATCCCACTATTAGCAAAGATTTTCTTTGATTTCAAATTTCTTTTTCCTTCGGTATTTTGTAAGACAGTATTCCTGATTTCCATATATCCATTCCCAATTGGGGTGGCAGGATGAATGATGAAATTTAAAGAACTGTGTAAAATGTTTATTTGTCTATTTTAGTGTTATGTGTTATTTTCTATTCTACTTACTATTGTAATTATGCGTATTGTATGTATAAACCGTATCATTGTCTATATTCAGATATTGGAAAAGTTGGAATGTATATCTATATAAAGAAAATGTGAAGTTTTGAAAAGTTGTATGTAAAAATGAGATGTGGAAGAGGTTCCTTTGGTTCGCACTCGGACAGAATAAATAAATATGAAATATGAAACTATCCATTCGTTGACAGAATGGTTATAATACGCACGTAAATAAGGTGTCTTTTGGAGTTATCCCATCAGAGTGTAGGAGCATGTTTATTTACCCCTACGTCCTTTGACGAATAGGCACATGTGAAAAAATAGTAGACACGTAGAATTAGAGGAAAAAAACTTTTTCCAGAAAATAACTTTACAAATGCCTTCATGAACGAGAAAATTTTGAGTCAACGAAACTGTAAAATCCGTTCTTTACAATGTTTGAGCTTTATTTATACCTACTTGAATATTTAGTTCGCTTGACTCTTGGTTACTTCCACTATAGCCCCATTCCCCCTGTGTCACTCCAAAGTTTTAACTCCACGTCTAGTCGTAACGCTTTTGATTTCACTCGTTTTGCCATAGCCATAGAACGAGAGCTGAAGCGACAACCTGTGCCGCTCTTTCAAAAACCCTGGCTACGGGCCTGACGTTTCTCCCACTTTAATAGATTCGATGTTGTCAGCTCCTGGCCATTTGAAAATTTTAGTGTCTTTATCACAATTTAGACCTCGATCTCGCTAGGTTTAGGTATCTACGATTCTACGGCATAGATTTTAAATTCTTATTTGTTCTCTGGTGTGCACGTTAAGACATAAGAGGCTTGTCGAAATCATTTTTCCACACATCGAGAATTTTAATCTAATCCGCTAGCTCTCCACGCTCTCTTTTAACCATCCCATAACCTAGGCTGATATCTCTTTCTTAACGAGTTTTCACTTTGTATAAATCTGTTATGTCACTTGCTTACCGTTTAGCTCCATCCCCTGAATTTTTTGCGTCAGATATTTTATCTTTTTTTGTTTCTAATCCCGCATGTGGCGCCGCTACGTTTCGCGTTACTGTAATGGTTTTCATTTGTTTCAGTTTTATTGCTTAGCCAGCACTGCCTTGCTTGTTTTCTTTCTTCATGAAATTTAAGGCATTCTTCATCACACCAAGGTTTGTTTTTTCTGCTAAATCTTCTCATTTACGTGATCTTTCGCTACACCCATCACTGTATCATGAGATCAGTTTCATTATTAACGTCATCTTTAATATTATTTGAGTCGACTAACATTTGGAAGCTGTTTGTGATTTCGAGTTTGATCAAATTCATTATTTTGAACAGATATTACACAAGGCGACAAATTACATGGGAATACATGGTAGGATACAGTGAATTCCTCGAAACGTGTGTGTGTGTGTTTTAATGTTCAGTGTGTTTAGTTGTGCTGAACTGTCTCTAATCATATGGGACATCATTTTTGCTTTACGTAATCAGACGTTGCCTTAACGAGCAAACTGATATCATCTAAAGATAGATTGCTAGCGTAAAACGGATAAAATAAATGGCTTCATAAGTGAGCAATTTTCCGTAAAAGAACAAGCAATAACTTAAAAACATCTTCATTTCTTTTCTTGGAAATGGCTAGAAGACCCCAAAGTATGAGGTAAGAAGAAGCAAGGCTGATGGATGATAATGTGATAAATAACTACTTATTTTGTGGTATACGTATTCCTTTTTAAGTTAGAAGATCCTTTTCGGCCGCCTTCATCAGAAAGCTATTTCTGCATAGGCCGTGATTCACTGCAATCATACATTTTCTTGGTAAATAGGAACAACCATGACAAGAGTATGTTGTGCAAGGTTGCCAGCTATACTCTTCTTATCACACTTAAATGAACAATTGTATTGACTAAGCCAATGGGTATTTAACAGACAAAATAAACAAATAAAAATAAGTAAGGGTTGTAGCGTAACTTTTACACAGCCTACTTTTCGCTTTCAAGAATGGAAGGTCTTTTGTTAGTCTTTCTGCCTGTCTTTCATATTTCTTCTTCTTCTTCTTAAATGTGTCAATTTCTGGAAATCCTTCAAAAGAAGTTTGAACCAGATTGTACCGAGCCACCGTAGCTCAGTGATAGAACATTGGCGTAACATTTGGGAGGTCGTGGGTTCGATCCCAGCAGTCGATCATCCCGACTGAGCTTTTTCCAGGGTTTTTCCTCAGTATCACCAGGCAAGTCGAAATGTCACCTTCAACATAAGCCCTGGCCCGAATCCTTTCCCCTCCCTTCCCGACCTGAGCCTTAGATGCCTAAAGGCTGTAAATAAATTTAAACGTCCAGATCTACACTGTAAAAAATAGAACACTTTTTTTACACTTTTTTGAACACCTTTGAGCACTTTCTGGAAACGACTTTAGCTCACTTTCGAACACTTTAATAGTGTCCAAACGTGAACCAAAGTGCTATGAAAGCGTCTCAAAGGTGTTCAAAAGTGTGAAAAACTGTCCAAATGTGTTCCCTTAATAGTGCTACAAAACTGCTCAAAAGTGCATAAAAAGTGCCCTTATTTTAATGTGTTCTAAAAGTGCATTTTGGAAACTACTTTTGCCTACTTTCAGGACACTTTATTTACTTTCAAGCACTTTTGGAACATTTTAAAAGCACTTTCTCGACAGTTTCATACATAATATTAGGTGTCATTCAGATATTACGTCAGCGTATTTTTGGTCAATTTAGACCCCTTCCCCCTTAGTAAGCAACATTAACTGGATGTCCTATCCCTAATACTTAGACGCCCAGCAAAAGTAAACAAAGCTTGAACAACCTCGACCCAGAATGCTTATGTAATACTTGAACGACTCCTGACAAAAAATGTATATGCTTCAAATACATATTTAACTTTGGCGCGTATTATCAAAATTTATCTTTGTTTTACTATAAATAACGAATTTTGATACTACTTAGTAGTTGTATTTGAAGCATATACATATTTTTGTGTCAGAAGTCGTTCAAATAATACTTCTGCTTTCTATGGCGAGATTCAAACTCTACTTATTTTGGGTGGGCTTCTATGCATTAGAGATAGGGCATCTACTTAATGTTGCTTACTAAGAGAGAGGGATCCAAATTCACCAAAAATGCGCTGACATAAAATCTGAACGACACCTAAAATATTTAGCTGCGGCGCATATCAAAATTTATTATATCCACTTTATTACTAAAAGCTTGCTTAGCAAAAAATTTAAATATTTTTTATCTATGGCTAAAATGTTGCGAATTGAAACCCCATTTATCCGTGTTAAAACGGCTTCGAATTCACCTATTATGATTTTAGCAAATGTTTCCACTGTTGATATAAC
>JAGDQP010051750.1:0-13947 GCA_022664845.1 Lepisma saccharinum | reverse complement strand
TGTTAAGAAATTAAAATCAACTAAAATATGACTATATAAAAGTTTTCTTAAACAGAACCTACAACTGTCTGGTATAAAGGACCAGTATTGAAATAAATAAAAAATAGAGGTGTATAGGGTCTTCAGTATTCCAAGCTAAAACAAAAACCCGAAAAGGCTATAAATAGACCTTTACAATATATCAAAATATTTCAGATAGAGGTCAACACACTTCTTTCTCGCAAATACCCGAAATTCTATAACATTAGGTTAATAATCAAGGTGTTATCACATTTGATTGTTTGAGATGATCTTATCCAAGAGAGTGTTAAAGAACACGGAGAATACTTAAAACGTCATTGCGATTATTACAAGGTAACCAAATATTAATCAAAAGCCTCTATCAAAAACAAGATGAGATTTTGATAGAAATAGAGAGGCATTCAGAAAATACCAATTACCGTTAGTCATCAAAGTAATCCCCACCGACGTGCAGTACCTTTAGTATACGATGCTGCAGCTGCGTAGTGACCTGGCAATATAACTATGGGTCTGAAACGCAAAGAAGTCGATGTCTGCCTCATTGGCGAAGGATTTACTACGAATATGATAATCTGTTGGCACAAGGTCCACTTCGAGCTAAGTCCTTGAACATCCGCGCCACATTCGGCCTAGCATTCTCGTAAAAGCAGGGTGCACCCTTACGATTCACCAGTACGGCCTCCTATTGCTCCAGTGTCTTTTTACACATATTCCAAGTGTTACGAATACATATTCTGCCGCAATGATGGTTTGGCTTGGAGGCAGCATCTCGTAATGTACCAATTGGCGACTTGTCCGGCAGATAAACAGTATAGTATCGCGTGCGTGTAGATAATTGTGTGGGTTGAGGCAAAGTGTCGCCCGGTAAAAAATCGATGACTGAAACTCATGAAAGTTTACTACAGGATCCTTTTGTCGTCACTGGTAAGCGTTTGATCTAATATGGGTGTGTTTCGGTGCCGAGAAAGCAGCGAGGAACAGGCTGTCGCTCACTGATCTTTATTGGTTTCCGACGTTGTGTAGGATACCAAACTAATGTGCCTTTCTTAAGTGCTGCAGATGAAGTGTGGTGATTTTATCAGAAACCTACAAGCGTTCAGGAACTTCACCACACGTTTGGCTGTTGTCATGCTTTATGGCGGCCTTCAGGGCTTTGTCAGCCAGGGCCTGTAAGCGCCCATTTCAGAGTTCGTCACACAGTGGAAAATCTCCCGACCTAAACGTCTGGAACCAATATTTGCAAGTGAATTCGTTCACAATGTTATTCCCAAAAACTTCTATTCGGCGACTTGATTCGGGAGCGGACAAGCGCCTCCCGCTTAAAGTAATAAAGCAGATAACACCGAGTGAGTTCCTTCTACATCTTTTTTGTCTTCACCACTAGAGAGCAAAGACTTCTGTAGTTATGAACACCTGTCTTCGTCACAGACAATGTTCCAACCCCCACCCCTATAGTTTCTCCAGGACCTAAGGAACTTATTTCCGTATAAGGTGATCATGTCTTCTCATGCGGCGTCTAAAATACCAAAAATGGTTTTTGGTTACCTTGTGCAATGCGATAGATCCAAACATGTGCATGAGATTCTGTCAGGCAACATATTGCCGTCACGCGACTGGATCCTACTCGTAACCCATATAAAAGTATTTCTTTACGAATACTGTCTCGACAAAAAAGACGTCCAAGCCACAACAGTAACCACACAATCTTTCTCAATTTTTTGATAACTATGCCATCTTAATGGCGCTGCCATTCATTTTAACTAACTTCTTTTAATAAATCAACATGTACTGAAACAGAATATGCTGAACCTTTATGCTATATTTAAAAGGAATCTCTCGGGCATTCGGATCTGTCAATTCATTATTACCTTGGATACCAACCAACATGACTTTGTATCGTATTCAAACAACGGTATGACCGGCAGAAAGTAATGACGTGTACCATACATAACATTTCTTACACGATCGGATGGTTGGGAAACATATTCCCTAAACTCTGCAGTATACTCAGCGAATCGGTAAAGGGAAAAAAGGTGCACTGCACTTAAATAAAAAGCCTATATCAATGCAGATAATTCAGCAGTACAAATACTGGCTTTGGTGTTAAGGCAAAACTGAAGGGCTTCCCCGTCAATAATCAAACCGGTTCAGCTGACATGGATCCATCTGTAAAAATATATTTAAAGGGTGCTGAATCTGCAGTTTACGAAAGCCTTGCTGGAATACTACTATGAATGCTTCCTCTTTACTCAAGGGCGATAAGCATTGATCAACAAGCGGACGAGAAATTGCCCATGGAGGACGGAGAATGAAGTGCATATGGTAGAAAGTTGGACTATGTACATTCAAGATCTCCAACAAGTCAGACGATCGGATGCTAAGAGGTTGAGTAAATCTTCCACGTCGTTCATATTATATGTGTTAGGTCAACTATTAAATGATGTGTTTAGAGAGGAGGTAAAGTTGCTGACTGAGTGTAGTAACTCAGCACATGATATATTCAGCGAATATCGAACAATGACTCGACGGGATCGACAAAAAGAATATTGATACGACTTCCGCAATAGTGAATAATACTTGTATGGTGCACATTATCCAGCATACGTAATACTACGAAACATGAAGCCATACTGAAGCTTTGATAAAATCAGCTATCGATAAACGAGAAGTAAAGTTGTACAAACATTGCCGCCGTTGGGATGTCTTCAAGCACGTAACAATTTCAGAGCCCGTAAACAGGAAACCTTAAGTTGACGAATTTAACAACGCCGATTTATCTTCCTTTGAAATATTAAGCGAGGGTATCATACCTCACTAACAAACAGCAGTTGTCTGTTGCAAATAGATCAGGTTCCCTGTGCGGTTGCAAGTTCGTAAAGCGCGATTACGCAGGCGTGGCGCTATTTCGAGTTCTTGGTTCAACCAGGGGACACTACGCCGGTCTGATATTTGTTCCTACTGTGAGATGCAATACAGCGCGCAAGGTTTCTTGACAGAATTACTCAATCGAATCATTCGCAGGCAAATCTTTATTTACCGCAATTTCCATCTCATTTGGAAAATCACACACACATGCACATACACACAAACACATACACGCACACACACACATACGCACACACACACACGCACACACACACACCAGAAAATTAACGCGAGGGCAGGAATTTTAGGAAACTACATAATAGGGTTTCTAATACTCGGCGAAACATTAACAGGTGATCTGTAGTCTACTTGTAGATTCTAGGTGAAACCGTGATAATTGATCTGGTAGAAAATATATTTAATGAGAACGGAGTGCCTGAATTTGATGCAGACTATATTTTTTCAGTATAATGGATGCGTTGCACAATATTACTAGGATATACGTGAGTATCTCAATGAAATGTCTATCAATAGGTGGATGGACCGTCGCGGCTCCATCGCCTGATTTATCTTCCATTGTATTTTGTCTAAGGAACTACCTATGGAGTACGTAGTTTACGAAACGAAGTCCAAAAGTATCTAGGATCTAAAACAGAAAATAACGACAATCTACAATAACTTTTCAGTGGAAACTTTAAGGCAAGAACCAATTTAATTTCATAACCGTATATTCTTCTGTTAAGTGGTGAATATCTCCTGCAATAAGGTAAGGGTGCCCATGAATTCATTTATGCATTTCTACGTTTTATTTCAGGGAAGAGAACCAAGTTAATCCTGTATGTGAAGTTGAGAGATACATTATCTTGTAACAAACTTACCCACAATCCCATAGTGCTTACCTCTGTCCTACGTTCAATACACCTTTCTAGACCTTTCCTTTTTTTTTTTTTTTTTGAGATTTTACATGAGCAAAAATAACTGAAAGTTTCTTATCCTCAACGAAAGAAAAGTTACATTGATCTCCAATGGTAACACCCTTTGTAACAGTAAGAAGTAGCATAGCCAGTTTGTCGTACGTGCGCTGCGATCTTGGAGAAAAAAGTTTCACCAAACAATTGACCATAATTTTTATAGATGAACATTTCCACACGTTTTGGAGTATGATTAATGTGTTGGTTATTTTCAAATTTCTACCCGTCAGTTTTTCGGATAGGGCTAAGATAGCGACATTAAAGTTAATTTATAATATTCCTTTTTTGGAGTAGTTTTGAATGAGATATTGTTCGATTTTTCTTATACTTCATATTTTTGATGTGCGAGGCATTTATGGCTGAAAATGCTAGTGTCTCAAAATAATGAAGATCATATTTTTTAAATGTGTCATATTTGTAGCCTTTTCGATAATACAAGGATGGTAAACAGACTTTATGGATTGTTATTTGCAAAATATATTTTCTACTGCATACACATATTGGACTTACCACAACAAATACGGCAATTTTTTTAATTGTGGAAATTGGTGTCTTCAGAGAATGACCCATGGTAAATCCTGACCCATCGACCAGAACAATCAATCCTCTTCTTAAGGAGTCAAATCTGTACAGTACATCTGCTGATAATGTTCCTCCTTTCATGAAGACGTCAACTTCGAAATAAGAACTATCGATTCCAAATTCAACTATTGCCACACGATAACCTTCTGGGGTCAATTCTGGTAGACCAAAACCTGACCTGTTTACAAGTTAATATAATCGAATGTTATACTAATACCTTTTGTTGTCAAATGAAAATACCTCAATTAGCAAATATCTGGTGTAGTAAAAAGTGATCCATTATTTTTGCATGACATTGAAGGCTTGACTTATCATAGTTAGAATGATCCGATTTAGGTCACATATGCGCCGTTCTGTTCGATAACGTGTTGCCATTTGGAAGGTAATATCATGATGCCTCTCTCATAGAAACCCTTGTCCCTATTGGCAAAAAATTGAGACAGTCGATTTTCACAAGCCTCTCTTGAAGCGAATTTTTCACCAGCAAACGTGTTCGCCATGGACAGGAACAGATGGTAATCACTCGGTGCCAGGTCCGGACTATAAGGTAGATGCATCAGAACCTACCAACCAAGCTCTCGGAGCTTCTGGTGAGTCACTATCGATGTGTGTGGCCTGGCGTTGTCCTGGTGGAACACAATGCCTCTCCTATTGACCAAAGCTGGGCGCTTCTGGGCGATTGCTGCCTTCAGACGGTCCAATTGTTGACAGTATAGTTCCCAGTTAAGGGTTTGGCCGTAGGGGAGCAGCTCATAGTAGAAAATTCTCTGCCAATCCCACCAAACACACAGCAAAACCTTCCTGGCCGTCAATCCTGGCTTGGGCACCGTTTGCGCCGGCGCACCACGCTTCGACCACGACCGTTTTCGCGTGACGTTGTCGTAAGTGATCCACTTTTCATCACCAGTCACCAACCGCTTCAGAAATGGGTCGCTTTTGTTGCGATTCAGCAGCGATTCGCAGATGGAAATTCGGTCCATGAGATTTTCTTGAGTTAAGTCGTGTGGCACCCATACATCAAGCTCCTTTGTGTATCCAACCTTATGCAAATGGTTCCACATGGTTTTTTGTGCAATGTTTAGCTCTTGGGCAATCGAAACAGTGCTTACACGACAATGTCAATGATTTTATCGACATTTTCGACACTTGGCCTTCCAGTGCGTGGTACATCTTTGACGTCAAAATTACCGGCACGGAATCGACGAAACCAAAATTGCGCGTGATTGGCTGTTACAGTATCAGGACCATAAACACTATTCACATTTGCAGCCGCCTGGCTTGCGTTTTCGCCTTTATCGAAGAAAAACTGTAAAATATAGCGTATTTTCTCTTTGCTAGTGTCCATTTTGACGCGCGCTCACACAACACTGAGTCAACTCATCACAACTATCTGAACAGTGTTTGTAGTACGCAATCTCATCGTTTGAACGCCATCTCGTTGAACCCGATCGGACTTATACAACGCGAGATACAGATCACTGAAGCCATCTATTGGCAAAATAATGGATTACTTTTTACTACACCAGATATATCAGTATTTTGAAAACTAATTTCAGTATTACAATCAGTAAATGGGTGCTACATGTCAAATTCTTATCGCGTGTTAAACCAGTTATTAAAATATATTTATGTGCAGTGTTCAAGCAATAGAGCAACTATGCGAAGGCGTGGGCAATGTGGCATGTGATTGCATCTTTGTTCGGAGAACGTACGAGTTGGAATTGAACTGAAAACAGAAAATCCATCTGCTTTAATGAAAATCTTTTAATATAATTTATGCTTATCGAGATACGTCACTTCAGAAACCTCTCAGAATCAAAGGAATTGCCCTCGAATTATGCAATATTTTCTAATGCTTCTTTTTCTTAAATTGATAACGCCTAGATTGTGTGTGAATCAATATTTAGCAATACTGAAAGTCAGCTTGAGGGAAGGATAATCTAAATGTTGTATGTATGAAACAATAACCTACTAAAATGTTATGAAAACGCATCAACATATAGTTCTTCAGTTTACAGTGACATATTTAATATTAAATGTCACTTACCAAAGATGTAATGCTGTTGCATTCTGTATTCAAATTGTTACAACACAACAGTCTAAAAAAATTACGAGATGGATTAACATAATAATCTTTGTGAGACCATTTCCTTGCGAATCCACGCTACCTATTCCAGAAATGCGGCCTTAGACATAGAACCCATCCTACAGCAACCTATAGCGCCCTTACGAAGAGTTACGCAATCAGAGAGTGATGCTATAGAAGAGCGTTTATATGACTCTGCAGCCTATTGGAGCCATACTTCATCCGAGAAATAAGTCGGAAGTCAATCTATTGCCTAATACAGTATGCGCCAATCTACGTTGAGTGAGTGAGAGTGGCATTGTGAGTATTAGAAAATATTAATTAAACTTGAATATTACGAGATAACCATATACATTCTTGCGGTTTATGACATCGCATGCGAAGATGTGATCATTGATACTGAAATAAGTACATTAGGAGGTAAAAAGCGATCTAGGTGGGAGTGAGAAGACCGTTGTGATCAAGAGAGATGCTTTGCGCACTCACAGCAGTAATAGCTCGAGTAGTGCTGAAGACAAATTGAGGTGTCAAAATAGTTCGTTCGGCGTTTTCTGCTTGATGACTTTATGTTGTGCTGTTCAATGTCCACACCAGAATCAAGTCGCTGAATGCGTCACCGCCAGGCACTTTTTCCAGAATTCAGGTTGGGTGAGTTGTCACTATATGATTAACCCCGCAGTGAGCGCTCAGAGGTTCTTCATGACGAGACCTTAAAAAAGATCAGAGAACAGGAAAGTAACCAAACGTGTTACTTTCTTAAAGCTTCCTTTAAGCTTTCGTGGCAAAGTACAATAAAATATCTCAGATTTTTACAAAAGCTGCAATAAGAATCTAGAGTACAATAAGAATGTAGAGGTATCTCAGATTCTTTACAAAACGGCGCTAGTTTGTAGTTACTCAGGAACTTTCCACTAATAACATGTTATTCAGCAAATCTTGATCACCATGGCTTCCTGACTATCCAGAAAAGATTATTAAAATTATGTGTTTTTAACCTTTATCAATCATCATTATTATAGAATGTGATAATAAACTGCCAGTGTGTACAATATTTACTCAGAAAAGCATTAGATCATACTAAAATACAAGGAGTATACTTACATTCAGCGTTTCTTCCATCGTTGTGCGCAGCTTCTTATTTCATTCATATTATATATATATTACACAGGTAACAAGCAATCAGAATATATGTTATATGAACAAATATTAGTTACGCATTCAGATAATGTTTGTATTGATGTAACGTATTCACTTTCAAAATAATAGGAAGGCTGAGTTTCTAAATGCTGAACGACAAATGATGTCAAACAAATTTTAATTCTGTTTACAACAAACAACTTTTGATATTTTGTTTCGGAAGAAACAGAAAGGTAATGTTACATTAAATCAGTACTGTGTGAAATGAAAAGTTGTTGTTAAGGAAAACTTAAACACGAGTCAATAATGTTTCTATTATGTTTCTTTATATTACTATTTGAGTTAAGGAATACAAAGATAATTTTAATATATGAGCTTTGCTTTCTGATCACCGTATCTTGCGTATGTATATATTTGGTCTCGACTGTGAACGAAACCACTATGATGAACTGCAATAGAAGAGGATACATTGTTGAAGCTACGGTTATAAACTACCCTTGTACTATAAATACTAATTGCTAGCTAAAGACATTATGAAGTTTTGATTTTACAATGTACCGCGGTAGGCTTTAACTAGAGAAAACATATAATTACAATATTTCCTTTTATATATATTCAAAAGATGAACTTAAAGAGATTGGTTTCTCCTTACTCGTAAACTGTATATGAATCCATTAATCATTCGTAAACTTAAACTCTGACTTGAACTGTTGAACTGAATTTTATTTATACCCTTTAACCATCTAAGGTTCAGGTCGATTAAACTCTTACTGATGTAAGTAAACAGTAAAATTACCAAATATTATCTACTTACTGATGCTCAAAAGAAACTTTGAATTTAAATGACGTTGGGTCTCTATCTGTGAAGAACTCTGGCAGCATTCCTCTGATTGTAAAATGGTTCTCTAATTTTTCTTTAGTTTTTTCCAGGCTGTATTTGGATTGTCTCAGAAAACTCCGCAGAAAATTATCATCTGTTGGGAAAGAAAAACATGTCTAAGTCCTTGAATTTTAAACGCTGATATCTGAACAGAACACAACTTGCGAGTTGAAGTACATTATCGATGTTCAAGACACGAAATTATTATTCATGTATATACCCAAATGGAATACTCAATACCATTTACACAAAAGATATGATTCGTACTTACATCAGGTCCAAAAGTGCCGCCACAAACTACTTCAATTGTTTACTGTGTAAACAGAATTTATTATCAACTCCTACAATTATTTTCGCATGCTCCCCAGCAGTCTTACAAATATCATTATTTGGTGTCGATCCTTTTTAACCAATGGCGGTTCTAGAGGAAAAAGGCTCAGGGGGTCGGCTCTCAACGTTGCATATTATATATATATAAAGTGGTTTCTATTTTGATGCTGTCCTGCTGTCCATAATCTACATTCTTTTTGTTTTCTCTTTTCCATTCCCGCCACCCGATTCGTGTCAATGCGTTTTTCAGTGCAAACTCTTCTCAGACAATGACACAACCTTTATCAGTGCAAGAAAACAATAATTAGTTGAAGCAAAAAATTGAACATTTTAATATTCAAATAAACATTAGGTATATGCAATATGTGCAATACGTTTCAATGAAAATTATTAAAATAAAGTTTACATTCTAGGTAGTGCTATATAAAAATTATTGCACAAAATAAATTCAAATTCATTTAATATTATATTTTTACAAAGTAAAACATTTTTTCCAACTTAAAATAGTAAATATTATGTTAGTTTTTACTTGAATTTTGCCATAGAATGACAATAAATTATTATTTTTTATTTCCATTGCTTATAAACAGTTCTTTCCTGATCAAACTCTTAGAAGAAGTCCTGTTGAAAATGTTAATTTTGTGATTACTCTAAAGTAGAGCCTAACAATGAAATATCATTTTTTCAGAAATGAAATAAAAGAAAAACTAATACTATTTATAACCAAAGAAATTTATATCTATATTATGAGTAATCAGTAACTACAGATTGATTCTACGGTTTCCAATATTCGCAAACTGATCCACTACCTCAGTTGGATCCTGTAAAAGTGTTCCACTTAATTCTGTCTCAATAGATGTGAGAGCAAGATTAGAAAGTCTTTTCGCTGACAATGAAGATCTCAAATATTGCTTTACGCGCTTCATAACAGAGAAACTGCGTTCAGCAGATGCAGATGACACAGGAAGTGTTATTTTTAGATTATTTATTTATTTATTTAGTGACAACACAACAGGCAATGGCCTAATAATAGTGTTGAGCTTTACAAAGTAGTTGTACAGACTTTGTTGACAATTGCATCTCTAAATTCTTTAGGTGACATATAGCATACGTCCAGATCATTGTTAACTGTACAGAATTTGTTATATATAGTACAAATTCTCCAGATTGGTGACCTCATCAAGATATTGGTTCTTGCCTTTTTACAGTGGAAGAGACCAGTATTATTAACGTGAGTTTTAGATGATGGGACACGAAACTGTAATGTCGAAACTAAATCCATACAATCTAACTTATTTTGAACAATTTTTTGAAGAAATAACAGATCAGCAATGTTGCGCCTTTGTTCTAAGCTCTGAATATTAAAGTTCTTAATGACTGCATTGTAACTATCATAAGCAGGATAGATTCGAGTTTCTTTAAAAGTCAGGAATTTAAGAAATTTTGATTGGATTTTCTCTAATTGTTGGCAATGTTTCAATTGATATGGATTCCAAATAGAAGAAGCATATTCTACCTTGGAGCGAACATAAGCATAGTAAATTTTTTCCAATGTTGATATGTTGTTGAATTCTCTTCCCGTCCTAATTACGAATCCTAGTAATTTTAAGGCTTCATTTGTTATATTTGTAACATGGTCTTCCCTTTGTTACAAAGTTGTTGATGGTGAAGACTTTTAAAAGGTTTTAAAAATAAAAACGCACTGTGTTACATAACCAAAAAACAATAAAATAACTACTTGAAACTTGTTCTAAGAAATTAAAAAATCGTTTAAAACTCGACAAAATGCAGTTTCTAACATACGCTGTGACGGCGTCCCCCACCCCAAAAGTTTATAGAAGAAGCTTATCATGGAACACTTCATTTCATGTTCAAGAATCGATAACATAAAAACTTCTTGCAAAATAAATATTAATTATACTAAATATTTCAAGACAATTGAGGATATTAGTTTATCTTCACTGCAAAAACTGGGGGGGCTGCCCCCCCCCGGCCCCAGCCTAGAACCGCCTCTGTTTTTAACTCTCATCAAAATTAACGTACAGAAATAACAAAAGATCTCTCGGGTGCCCCTGAAAAAGAGTCATTATATCTACATTATTATCAGAATTCACCTCATTTTCAAAATCTTTTTGTAGTCCATTACTCGATAGAGATGATATATAGGAAAAGAACATGATTGTACTCATTTTTCACCTAAAACATTACCTTCTGCTGTATTTTCTGATCAATTTATTCACATCCTCCATCCATTTGTGTAACTATCAGCTATAGCATACTTACTCTCTCCTGAATTAATTAAGTTATCGGAACCCTTCCTAAATGCCGCCCGTTGTAACTAATTAATATGATTACTTTTTTATGCCCGCCACGACAACGTCATGGTTGATATATCTCCACTGTTCCAGGATCCTGGTCAACATTTTGGGCCCGTAAGGTGGTATGGCAGGAGATCCGGTGGTGGTCCACCCCCTGGAAAACAACGAAGACGGCAGAATGGTGTTGATGTAGAGCTACCACAGATGACTTAAACATTACGTCCATAAAAGGTTACACAAACATTCAAACTCTACTAGTTTAGGTCGAAAGTTTAAGTAGTTGCTAAAACCCATCAATTCATAGAAAAATATCTGTGGGCACGTTAACAAAATCAAACGCCTTCAGCTTAGTTTTAACGCTAGTTGGTTAACATATGCCATTAGTAAATAGGTTTCGATACACTTGGCTTATTTCGATGTGAAAGCATCATATATTTCAGGACAGAGGCTTCCATTTTTATTTTTTAAGTAGAATAGATTTATAACAATAAATTATCTTCAGTTACAATAGCCTATAAGTGAAATTAATGAAATGGTATCTACCTATACCCTTTGGCATATGAGGTTGCTTTCGTAGCCATTCCTTTATAGATTGCAAGTCCTTCTTCATTTGTTGTGCATTTTCACCATGCTGCTCTAGCAAGAAAGCTTCCATTTCATTTGTTAACGGTTCAAAATACGTATTTCCTTTCATAACGATATTTCTGCAAGACAACCAATGTATTAAGATATTATTTTTAGCACTTATAATATAACTGTTACATGCTAGTCAATGCGATTCCCTGCATCAAAACATTGAAAATATTAATTTAGGTAGTGGCTCAATTTCACAAATAAGATCCACTGGCTTTTTATTAGGAGCTAGAGATCTACTTCCCAGTGTCTCTTAACCTTTCTTCCCCTCAATTTGAGTGTTTTTAGTGTGAGCTACTCGTTTCGAGTGCTCAGAACGTTCATACGTACACTTCTATACATAATCCATCTTCAGTGATCATGGTTTGCAAGGAAATATATCAGCCAATAATTAACCATGTGAAGACAGTTATTTTAACTAAACAACATGGATTTGTTTCACAAAAATCGGCGGTAACGAACTTTGTAGTTGTTACATATTTTAAAACAAACTGTTTGGATGAAGAATAGCAAGTTGATGTGATTTACTTTGTATCTTGACTTTGAAAACGCATTTGATAGTTTAAATCACAATATATTACTAGGTAAATTAAATCACATCACTTCTGTCCATCATTGATTAGGCTACTATGCTTTTATCTAACTAATCGCTGACAACACGTTCTAATTAAAAAAAATCTAATGAATATACAGCAATGTCAGTCGTCTCGCAAAGCTCGAATCTTGGGCCATTTCTATTCCTTTTGTTTATTAATGACCTCCCCGACTGTTAGAAATGAAATATGAGTTAAAACAACAACTATGAAATATTATAACATATGAACTTTCGACATACTTTGAATTGTCAGCATTCGATGGCTACAAAAGGATTTTACGGTACTCTGTGAAATACTTTATCTTGATTTCAGTTTTCTTGTTGGTGTTAGATTATCGTCCTTGGATCTTTGATATTATAACGAGAAAATACTTGCCTTAACCTGTACAGCCACTTTCAAAAAAAAAAAAAGTGGAGGTTGGAATCGTAAAAAAAAAGTTATTTCCTCCAGGAGAATTGTTTCACTGTACGCCTAATAGTAGGACAACCAGCAAACCAGGATATTCCTCCATTTGGAGGAAGAAAGTTTTAGCCCTTGAGCATCATTTAGAGAACCACGAGATAGATAGGCAGAAATCCAATTCTTTTGTTGTTCAAACACACACACACAGAGTGAGCGAGAGAGAGAAAGCATGGAAGAAGTCGGGAAAAGATCGCAAAAAGAGAGGAAAAAACAAGAAAAGAGGGAAAGAATAATAGTGTAAGACGGAAATAAATGAAATGTTAATGCTTATGAATACACAGTCTGCGTCTCTCTCATCCTGCCTCCCTCCCTCCCTCCCTCTCTCTCTCTCTCTCTCTGTCTTGTGTTTTTCTCCCTTTGCGGGATAAATCTCTTTCAGGAGCAATCGCGAACATCATTTACAATGCTTAATTCCTTGAAGAAAATAATTGGAAATCTGGACGTGGAATCGAACTCCTACTACATCAATGGGGTATGCATAGATGTTCTTTAACAGGGGATGGAAGGGAATCAGTGAACGTTTGTAATTAAAAATTACTTTGTGTAGACGGTATGGGATTGGCTGGCTGGATCCGATGAGGAATCAGGTAGCTGGCTCGTTACAGGTTGTTGCTGTTTATGTAATTCAGCATGTCCGATGATACCAAGAAGTTAGTTAGTTGATGAAACTGTTACACATCTTTAGTTTTTAAATTAAATCGTATTGATTTGCTCCGCTTATTTTTTCTATCTTAAGTATATAAAAGCAATGCTTTGACATAGAAAATATTATCATATTTGTTTTGTTATGAGATCAGAGAACAGCAGAAGATCGATGGTTTACAATAAATACTGAGTTATCATAATCAGAATAAACAAGTCCCATTGGTCTGATGGTTATCGTGTCAGCCTTTCGTGCCTAGGATCGCGAGTTGGAACCCTGATAAATCCATTTAAAAATGGGTTAATGAGTTCAAACCTGTCACACACATTTTTCTATATTTTAAAATTTTTATTTTGAATAATTTTTCAAATAATATATTTTTTAAATAATATTTTTTTCAAATAACATTTTTGCTTCCATTTG
>JAGDQP010051749.1:0-13947 GCA_022664845.1 Lepisma saccharinum | reverse complement strand
ATTAATATGGACTTCTTTATCCAAAACTGTACTAGCCTGCAACGATTTGGGGTTAGACTGGTTGCAGAACATTTTATGGTTTGTGTCACAAAACATTAGCTCGAGAAAAAGTATCCGAATACTGAAATAACTCGAAATAAATAAATAAAAAAACTTTTTAAAGACATACTTGCTAAAACAATTCGTACTAAAAATTAAAACAAAAAAAAATGTTTATGTATGACTAAAAAGAAAAGCATTGGGAGCGCAAATTCAAGAATTTATAAAGTGACTATATATGAGAGTGCGCCGCATGCTTTTCTTTTTAGTCATGCATAAACAAAATTATTTTTTACTTTTTAGTACGAATTGTTTAAGAAAAGTATGTCTTTAAGAAGTTTTATCATTAATTTTCTTCTGAAATGTTCAATTTATCCTCTTTTATGTTCTTCACTCATTCTAGCCGTTATTAGGACCTGTAGGATTCGCACATTTGATTAAGAAATGACTGGAACGAAAACGTATGTTAGCAAGTAAGAAATAAAACAGGTTAAAACCTAAGAATCCGAGCCCTAGTAATGACAACCAAATCCCAATGTAATACCAAACTTCACAGAACCTTCTCGATTCCCGGAAGTATTGTACTGTATTTCACTCCTATGTTTTCATGTTAAGAATACCTTGCTATTAAATATCATCCTATACAACTTCCCTGTATATATTTTATTCATAACAGTAGTATTTATAGCTTGAGTTGGCAAATTAATGTTGATAATGATCAAGTTACAATCACATGTCAACTTGACCAATTCAAAAGTTCTGTTGTTACAAACAGACTACATTTTTTACTCCCTTTGTTATGCATCTCTAAATAACGCAAAATTAAATTGATGATGGATTTGCGAAGAAAGCATGACGATCTGATAGAGATTCATATCTTACGGCAAATAACAGAATTTTAGTAAAAATCATTGGCACCATCGAACGTATTCAACCCCCCGCGGCAGGATAAAAAAAAAAGTTCAACCAACCATTAATTAATTAAAATCAGATTAAATCGTAAATTAACTTACCATACTTAAATGTAATACGGAAGTATATTCTTCCGTAATTGAGTACATAATCAATTCTTACCCAGTCCCCCGGTCTAAAGGTTACGGCCGTGAACTGGAGAGTCCTCAAATCCTGCAAACAGTATTTATTTTTTAGATAATCCAAAAAACCCACAGAACGTTTGATCAATAACAAGGGAAGGAATTGGGTTGACCTTATTTAAAGTACCATCCCAGAATTTGCTTAGTGTGACAGAGAATATCCTCACGAAGGTTGGTCGATAGCTGGCTATAACTCTCCGAATGCGAAGCCAGCGCTCAACCAACTGAGCTATGGCCACTACTTTCCTTATCTAGAAGTGATAGCCGAGGGACATCATCCCTCAGACATGACGGGCTTAGGCTACAGAATTCAGTGTGCCCAATAAATGAAGCTCTATAAAAAAAAAGTTAAAGTGAAAATAACGCTTTTGTGTGTGTTTTAAAAATAAATGTAATACTTTATAAATTTACATAAAAATGCTTTGAAAAATGTTACTCTGTATATTGAACATTGCTTTTAAAAAATCAAAATTTTAAAGGAATTCTGTATGTTAGTTTATTGTCGTTTGTATTGCATGCGTGGCGGTATAAAGAACATAAAAGTCTTCCCATCAATACTTAAGTTTGAGTATTAACTTGTGAAAGTGTATTTTAAAATGTTTATAGGAAATTAAAAAGAATGTTTATAATATTAAAATAATGTTATAAACAATCATATTTACATATACGAACAAAACATTTGAAAACCCGCTCTCATCCAGGACGGACATCGATTAAAAAAATAAAATAAATGAATTCCGGATCTATGCATGCCAACATTATAACGTTAAATTAATTACTTTTTCTTTCAACGTCAAATATCCTTGAGCTTCGTGTAACTCAAGTAGTCCTTGGTTGAGCGGATACACCGGAACTTATCCAAAATGAAACCTCCATAAGGCGGATGTCTGACAAAATTGGAAATTTGCTTTAGTCGCGGATGTGCTTTTATTACTTAAAGCGAGTGTCGGGGAACAAGTTATATTTCCGTGCTGTAGTGTACTGAAACTTAAAAAAAAATATTAAAAAATGTGAATCAAATATCGTACTGCATAGTAACACTTAATGGCATATTCACGAATTAACTACATAGGCCTACGCTTACATCATATTGCAGAGCTGAAACGGATCACCGGGTCATTCGGGTTAAGTTTTGGACCGGGTCTATGCTTGGGACCCGGTGACCAAGTCAAAGTGTTTAATTCTTTCCGTATTATACACTGTTGCCTTTAAACACTGTTTCTTTCACAGGTGACCGGGACTGATGGTGACCCGGTTTCAGCTCTGCGTTACTGAAATCACATACCTTTTTTCAATGCAGTACGCAATACGTGCATTAAGTCTTTAATACCTCTGAGGCCCATTATTTGTGTTTTCCTCGACTTTTGAAAAGCTATCCGCTTCACCGAAAAAGTGAAAAGAAAGACAGCATTTTACTATCATATCTTGTGTTTGGAATGAGGGAATTATTAGCTATCACTATTTTGTGAGGAGTAATTAGCTTAATAAAACTGCAATTAAATTCTCTTAAGCACCGAGGAACAAAATAGATTGACAACACGTAACTAGACAACCTTAGTCCCAGAAGCTGTTATAAAACTAAACTAGACTCAACGAATTTAAGAAAACTAGACCTTAAAAATAGGATCCCTTAAAATATATTAGAACACACTATATAGCTGATTCCTCAATATACCGAGACGCCATAAAACATACTTTTTTTTTCTGTATGTTATAGTCTGCTTTAAACTTGCATAAATTTGAAACTTGTCTCATAGGGGGAGGGGGGGGGGAAGCCACCAATGCCATGCGATTCCGCTTCCTGTAAGTTGGATTTCATACATATGCTTTATGTATTGCTCTATATATTGTATATCATCTATTGCTCAGGACATTTGACTAGTTTAGATAATTTTGTTCAACTTATGGTGTAAACCAGTGTGCGAATTAGCGGGGGGATGTCAGGGATTTCCTCCCCCGACAAAAAAGTTTCTCACCCTGACAAATTTGTTTTTCGTCCCTGCCAGGGATAAATTTCTCTCCACTAGATGTTGTTTCGATCAAGATTAGAAAGAAAATGGGAACATTTTTATTTGGAAGAAGTGACAAGGATACTATGAACTTTAACTAGAAGCTAATAGGCCTATTTGGAAGCCATTTCTTTTGTGGTGTTTATGAAGTAGCTTAATGTGAATGATTTAGTATGACTGGTTTGTTTTAGAAACTCCCATTTGGAAAATGGGACTGCATGTTTTTCCTCCTTTCTTTCTCTCTCTCTCTGTGTGTGTGTTGCCTGTTGAAATCCATACTTGTTCTCCCCCCCCCCCGGCTAAAAAGTTTAATTCGCATACTGGTGTAAACCATGTATGTTGTAAAATTCTATGTATATTAAACATTTCAAGGGAAGGAAGGGGGTTAAACATGTGATTGCATCATTGTGAACTTGACTGAAACTACACCTCTGAGCTTTACGGTAATTAAGGCTACATCCGTCTCGGTCTGTCTGCTCTTTCGTGGAAGAAGGTAGCGGTCTTAACCTTAATTTTCAGGAGCACAGACATAAGCAGCACCATACTGTAAGAAAATTTTCAAAGAAAATTGCAGGAGGGGTGCAAATTTTCGTTATATCGATCGATAATTTGCAATATTGCAAATTTGAAATATAAATATTGAAAATCAATATCTCACATATGCTAACACAACGGACAATATTTTTGGTTTGTAACGAAAATGCAAAAACACTGATGAGTAACTGATACAATATTCATTATAACTTCCTATCAAAGCGGGAACAAAGTTCATTACAAATCCCCGAATTCAAATTCCTGACACGTGAATTGAATCTGAATTTTATTTATGCCACTTTAACGCAGGTCGTAACAGGGTTGAGAACATGATGTGTAAAGGAAGTTGGTTCTGATTTTGAATGTACCATCCTGGCATTAGTCTGGTGTGACTGAGAAAAACCTCTACAGAAACCTCAGTATGGTCCGCAGAAGGGGATCGATCTCAGAACCTTCCGAAGGAGTCATGCAGAGCTTTTAAATAAAGTGTAGACCGTTGGTGGTAGAGAACATTGTGATATATATTAAAAAAATCACTTGAACTTATAGTCGTATGTATTACTGTATATTGAGTACTGAATTTCTATTCAAAACATCTTTAAGGCAGACACTTTTATCGGTCTCGAGGATACCCTTATAGAGAGGTTTCACTGTAAATACCGAACGATATTCCGAAACGAACAATGTTCACCTCGATCTGAACGATTTTATGATACTCGACTTTCAACGATATTTCGATCCCTCTTCGATTCATACGTAAATTCGGAAATGGTCGCACCATATTTAGTTAGCTAATAATCCATCAAGTGCCTGTAAAGTATGCAATATAAATGAACAGCCGCATAATTGGTTGCATAGTAATCAGGTTAAAATTTTCGGGTAAGCAAGCAAACAATTTCACGTTTCTATTTCTACCATGTATAAATTAATTTATAATACTTCTATGATGTTTTGTAACTATACTGTATTTTTAAACTTCTAAAATAAATGCCTACACTGTGCTTTTGTCACAATGGTGAACATATAAAGTACGCAAAGAACGAATACTTCTGTCCTACTTAGAATGGAATCAATTATCACATTGATCGTAAGTAAATGTTTTCAGGTCACTGTTCGATTTGTGGGGAGGTGGGTGGAATTCTTCCCCTCTTCACAGAAACCCTTCCTGGCTGTGTTTTCGTAAATATCCGCCGAGCCTGCAACATGGATGGGGCATAAAACACGGTATTCTACATACATGTCTGCTATTTCCCCCCCCCCCTCTCTGACAACTGCAAAATTCGAACACTATTTCAGGTAATCCAAGACAACTGTATGCTTTTCAAGTTTCCACGTATGAGGTCGGGAGGGAGGAGAAAGAGTGTCATGATTCTCATTGACAAAACCACAACGAATCCCGTACGGAACACAACAAAATAGTTTATGAACACAGAGATTTCCAAAACGTATTCATTTCCAAAGAAGAAAAAAGCACGAGTTGCAACAAATGCAGGGAGAAGCAAAATTCGCCACAAGTTTATTATTTTTTTAAAAATCTGTCAATTTTTGGCTTAAGACACTCTCTTCTGGGGGTACGAATGGGGAAATTAACGATCTGTGTCTGAATTAAGCTACTATCTCGGCATTCACCTGGGTGAACTTGAGAAAGATATTTTGTATACATCTCTATATAAGTTAGTGTGTTTTGATGAGTTATTTTGGGGGTCCAAAACAGGAAAAATCGCCGGAGAGGGATTAAAACTTGGTTTCGAGCTATTAACAACAATAAATTTGGTCACTTTTCTCTTTATATACTAAAGACGTCCGAAGAAAAATGATTGTGTTAAGAGTTTACCGGGGCAGAATATGTGAAACTAGTTAAATCCCGTCACCGAGAAAAAGACGTTCTTTTCGATTGAAAGTGAATGGGATAATTCGTAGTAGGTTGAAACTATATAATGAATTTTTGGGGTCCGCCATTTTGAATCCAAGTCTCTGGAGACATTTTGTAATATTTTCCTAACTAGTGATGATGTACCGTCATACAAAATTTCGTTTTTCTATCCGGCCGTTTAGGCTGTGTATTCTATACAACGATGAGCTTGGCGGCCATTTTAGATCCAAGATGGCGACTTTTTCAAAATGTTGTAATATTTTCTTAATCTACACTTGATAATACACCTTTATGCCAAATTTCGTATCTCTAGCTCAAGAGGTGTGGAAAATGAATTTTTGGGGTTCAACATTTTGGAAATAAGATGGCGTCTTTGGAGACATTTTGTAATATTTTCGTAACCTACTAGTGATGGTGTACCTTCGTACCAAATTTCGTTTTTCTAGCTCCAAGCTTCCAACCGTTTAGCCTGTGTATTGACTACTAAAAATCAGTTTTTTAGGTGACATATACTAGTTCTTGCAGATTGATTTTTTGTTTCAATCTCCAGAACGTAAAAACAACAGAATTTTATACATTAGCATTACATACATATTTAGGTAACTTCAGACTGGGAATCAATTTCATTTTATATGTAGACATCCTATTTATGAGGACATCCTAGTTAAGTTTAAAGGTCAGAAATTTAGACATTTTAAAGCAGTTACAGCTGCACTGCTTTTCTTGATCAGCACTTTGAGATACTAAAATATCATGAACATTTTCGAACTGAAACAAGGTATACTGATATATTTCGCGTATATCTGTGTTCTACAAATGCGCGTACGTATTTATTACATAATTGGCTTTTCGAACTGTTTGAAATTATTTTGCGTAGATTTAGGAATACGAAAATAGTCGTGATATATTACATTCATAACGAACACAATTCTATACATAGCCGTGCTCCCACGTTCCAAGGTTGAACATTGATTCGCGCAAATTTCCTGATGACTAACAGAACTATCTGCTAATGGTAATGGAAGAATCCTTGGGAGAACAAAAGATGTTCCCACACATAAGTTACACCTCTTTCAAACAGATTTGTATAGCTACGTCATTAGGATCACTCAGCTTGAACTGTCGCGTAGCTTGTTTTTACTTCCTCTCTGTTGAAAAGTGTTATGAATTATGGAACTGCGTTGGTCATCTAGCAGATCAAATTCGAGAGATATATCAACATTATGTCAGGCAATTGCAGCCTTTAACCATGGGCGTCCGCTCCGAAAAGGAGTCGAATGGATCACTCCCCCACTTAGAAATCAAGTTAGTATTATCTCCATAAATAGTGAAATTGAAAAACAATACACTACATCTATTAATATAGAAGAAAACGGTTGACCTTGCTAGGGGTGTACGAGAGGATTTTCTTTTCTCTCACTACAGGATCAGAATTCCCGAAGATCAGATTTTCAGGACAGGAAATTGTAGACATTTTTCGGGTCTCATTTTCGGAACTTTCTGAAATCTTGGTTACTCGCACACAGGTTAAAAAAAACAAAACAAAAAAAAAACGGGTATTTAAAAAAAAATATGGGCCCAGGTGGGTTTTTCGGGTTTTAGAAATATGTGAATGTATGTAGACGTCAAGCTGTGTACAGACCTCAGTGAACTTTGGTAAACTTTAGTAACTTTGGACTTCGGCCCGTCACGATTCGCCTTTAGTTGTTAAAATTCACACCCATGTCCCTGCAGGGACTCGAACCCGGGACCTTCGAGCCGATGGCCTACCGCCGCAGACCGCTCGGCCACCCGCCCGGCGTACAGACCTCAGTCGGTAACTGTATGTCACTAGTGTTGAATCAGGAGGCTTGGAGTGGACCTGTTGTGTGTGTTGGAAGGGGGGTGGGGGATGTGCACTGGATTCATGCCACAGCGTGGTTCGGAGCCCACGGTAATTGTAGGGCCTGGCATTCCACCATTGATCAAGTAGACTGAATAAAATTATTGAGAACCCCATTTGGGATGGTCTCACTGGTACGTCTGAGCAGGTTCTGATTTTTAAAAAATGATCTTTTACGGCATTTAGGCAATTTTGGCTCAGGCCGAATGAATGATGATGGAGCTTTTGGTGGAATAAAGAAAGTGAGAGGAACCGGGAGAACACCCATTGGGTTTTTTCAAGCGGGCTGGGCCCACCTTGGCAAACCCTGTTCGCACACCCCTAGGCCTTACAATCGAAACAAAAGCATTTCCTTGACCGATACTCCCTTCCACACACTTGTTTGAGGTAACAGTCGAAAAATATGGAGGTTTGAACGAATGACGTATTTCTAAATGAAGTGAGACAGAGTCCTATTTCTAAATGAGAAGTTTGTCGACCTCTGCCCTTCTCGAATAATAATAATAATAAATAATAATAATAATAATGTACATTGGCTTTCGCCTAAAACGTTATGCAATAATTTATTAATAATGTGGGGCGGATATTTTGAACTTAAACACTAATATAAAAAATAATGGAGAGACACGGGCAACTTCCTCTTGATCCTGCTCGCAAAATTTTCTTAGGATAACACGTAATCCACAGCAGTTGTTTCTTTTAACCACAAATTTTCAAGAATTTCACATACGAAGATAAAATCTACACGACAAACTCTAATTCGAAAATTCGATTTGTATAACTCTACATTCAGTAACTGGCTATCCTCAAAACCTGACCTCAATCCTAAGGTAAACATTTTTAATAATAATAATAATTCAATTTATTAAAGTGCTACGAACAACTGAACAATTCGATCAACCAACTAAGTGCATAAGAGGAAAAAGTGTCCGAACAAGGCATTATGAAAAGTCGCTATGATAACCTCATGTCTATATGTTATTTGCTCGAAGAATAAGGTATATGGTGGACATCTGGCTGTTTGTCGCTTGCTGACAATGAATTTTGGAAAACCATTTCTCCTTATTTGTACAGTAGTACAATTCACAGAAAATGGCCGATATATTAAATTTCGAAGCACAATACGGAAAATTAAAAAAGCAATATTTGATTTAGATTTGAAATTGACGTTCCACAGGTTGTGCCTGTATTGTATGTTAGTTCGGTATTGCCACACTGTACAAACATCAGAGCCAGAAAAATTCCATCGGCCATTTTCTCTGAATCTGAATGTACATTATCTGAACACATCTCTTGAAATTCTCTTCCGTTTTCTGCTCACGAACTCTATTTAATAGGCTATGTGGAAGAAGTATAGGAAGCATTTAGCATGTATTTCCAAACCTACGTATGTTTCGAATAGTTCATGCTTTCAGAATTACAACAACACAATTTTGTTCACATTATTTTTTTTTTTTCAACCTGTTCAATGCCTCCGCCTCACTTATATTTGCATCTAATTCAATATATAGCGAGAAAAGTAACGAACTACGTTCTTCGTAACTCCGTTGGATCAAGAAATGAGTTGACCTAGGTTCCATTCTACCTCCCTCCGCTTTTACTTCTTTCCCAGGCCACCAAAACCCATGTATGAAAAGCTTTACAAAAATGAACATGTGTTCAAGTATCGAGAGGTCGTAGCTCAGTTTATAGAACGTTGGTTTCGCAGTCGCGAGTTTCTGGGTTCGATACCAGCGGCCGACCACCTTGAAAATTTTTTTCTGACACACCAGGCAAATGCCCGGATGTTACCTTCAAATTAACCCCTGGTCGACCTCTTCCCACATCCTTTCCCCAATCCTATCCTGGCTCGAGCCACAGTTGCCTACATGACATTTTAAAATTCAAATTCAAATAAATACATGTGTACAAGTAATGATGGGAACTGAAAACTACACAAGAAGTGACCAAAAGTAGACACCTTTGGGATTTGCAGAAGTTTTTTTAAAATGTAAAAAAACTACAATGTTTTACAGTGTATACAGAGTATACTGTATACACTGTCTGTATACAGAGTAAATAATGTTAACTGAACATTTCGAGGACCTGACTTACTGCAACATGTTTTAGTACGCTTATTTATTTCACATGTGTGGGCTTAAGTAGTATCTGCATTAATGATACCTAGTCAAAGGATGACGTCCCTCAGTGAACACAAATTTCGGACAAAGAGATGCAGAAAGCAACGGGCAAGACTTCTACTTTAAGTAATATCCTATCATTATCTCGTTGGACTGAGAAAACCCTGGAAAAACGACATTCAGAATGGCCAGTAGGAGCCTTGTTTCTTTTTAAATATTAACTTCATTATAATACGTCAAGGCAACTGGTTGACTCCGTGAGGAACAAATCTGATTTAGGGTAAAAATGGCTACGTCACATACATGAAAGTTAACCGAAATTGATCTTAATTAACCATAATTACATGTTCTAAAGAATCAGAGGGGAAAATAAAAAAAATATATACGTACACGGGCCAAGCCCACTTACCCCTAAACTCGAAGAGATCTCCAAAACGAAAAAGCATTAAATTTACTTTTTAGGCATCTATAGACTAGGCACAAATGGGGTAGGAGAAAAGATGTGGGAAGCATGTCGTCCAGGACCTAAGGAATGAACGATCCCAGCATTTGCCTCGTGTGCCGGGGTGAAAAAGTCATTGAGGATGGTCGATCACTAGTATCGAACCTAGGGCCTTCCGAGTGCGAAATTCGTTCTCTACCAACGAGTTACGGCCGCTCGGTAAGAATTCCTAGCTTTTCTCCCAGCTTCAAAACCGTTGGGTGCTTAATTAATTGAGGTGAGTGGTTCGGAGCCCACTTTATCAAAAACTCTACGTCCTGTCCTTAGATGCTCGCATATTCGGTTACGGTGTTAAAAACTATTCAACGAATCAACAATGCCCTAACAAAATGCAAAGTCCTAAGTATTTGTAACAAGCGCTTCGTAAAATGTGTTTCATTTAAAAGAAAAGCAAGTAACAACTTACCTCGTCTTCATTTGTAGATGATACAAGTGAAGATGATTCGACGTCTTGAGCAACGTCCACCATTGTATGTATATTCCTTGGACACAAAGTAATTAGAATATTAATTTGTCAACACTGGAACGGAATCGGTACACATCAATTGTTTGTGTTGACATGACCGTAAGATCACATGCAACTTTTACAGCTGGGAAGAAATATCACTTCTCAACCGATACACTTATTTGTTTGTATTCAATTATTTTGAACATCACCTTAGGGAAAGATGATAAAATACAGCGTATTTCCTGTTTTAGAACGAAAAATCAAAACTGCCACGAAATGTTATCGCTCCCAGGACATTTCTCATCAGGGATTACGCACCGTCGTCGGAACCCATCTGCTGACTTGCTGAGCTCTGGCGCTTGCCAGCAGAAACTGTGCCTTGATTCTACTTTAGCGCCCTCGCAAAAAAACAGCGAAAAGGACACACGAGTCGTAAACGGCCGCGTGTGTGTGAAGAAACCTTTTGCAACAGACTTACTGACAAAACACAGGCGGTAAACTTTCCATGAATGACAACGAACACAGTTCGCTTCGTTACACGTTTTGTATTTACATGAACGAAAAAAGAAATGGGATGGAAGGAAGGAAGGCCGGTAGTTGCACGGCACACTGCGCAACCAAGCTCGCGATCAATAGCAGTAGCTTTACACCTTGATAAAGTTCCAGTGATTTTTTTTGTAGCAAAATGCTCGGAACTATAACTTGGAACAGTTCCATTACTATATTTACTGTAAATGACAGTAATCGTTCACTCTACTACAAAGATGCATTTATAATGAATACAGAAGTTCCTAATATACAGAAGTAAAGAAAAAAAATTAATTATGCAGCTGAGCTTCTTGAACAAGCAATAAATCAATGACACTCCTCCGAAAGTGAGAATTAATTCCTAAGCAGTAGTGGATGGAGATGAAACGGTCAAGTTTTGAAGCGGGTCACTGGGTCTGTGCTTGGGCCCCGGCTTGACCCGGTGACCCACAGGACAAAACAGGGTTTTGAATTGTTTGCTTGCATGGTGCGCTTTCAAGGAGGACCGGGACCGAAGGTGTTTAACGCCCAAAAACACGATAAATACGACGCCGAAAATTCTGTTTCTCATATAATTCCCTGACCGGGTCGAGTTTCGGAATGGGTTATCTACGTTCGGGTCGGGCCAGGTCACAGGAATGAAAAATATAAAAAAGTTTATGTCCACTAACAAAATAATAATTTAGAATCGCGGCTAGGGACACCCTGCTCTCGTAGTCTAGTGGCTTGGATCAGTGATTTAGGATAAGCACTAGGAAGGCGGCGCGGGTTTAAGTTCCGATCACGCCATTCATCCTGATTATTGACTAGATTTTCCAAGATTTTCGTCAGTTACACCAGACGCATAACAATGTATTTTCAATAAAGTCCCTGCCCAATTCCTTTCCTCGGGCAAGTGACTGCTCACGGTAATTTCTCAGACGTGACGTTCCCGCGATCGTTCCAATGTAGCGTTTTAAAATACATGTACCGCCATATTCATCGAAAATGGCCAATATGAAGATTATCAAGTCCAAAAGAACCGAACAATCTGCTAATACCGTATCTATAAATTACACAGAAAATATGAATATGTTACATGCTTTGCTTCACATTTAAATGGGTTAATTGTTGTCATATTTTATTACTTTTCGGCCTCAAACTTTCCCCATCAGTCATTTTCTATGAATCTATGTGTACAAAAAACACTTTTACGTATAACTTTATCCAACTCCCTGAGAGATAGACAACCCAAATGACATAAGAATTGCGGCGTTGCTCGCCTTGAAGGATAATTACACAAAAGGATCGTTATTTAGGCCTAGTAAATGACTTCTTAACAGACATAAAAATGTACATACAAAAGAAAAAAAATAATTTTAATAAATTAAGTCGCATCCAAAAATGAACTGGCATTGCCAGAAATAAAACAAATCATATTTTATTCAAATGTTATGTAGATATGTAACAATTGAATATATATATATATATCAAGCGTTTTTCAGGAGCTACATGGATGAGGATATCAGCAGACCGAGATATGTGGAAAGAAAAGGGGGAGGCCTTCATCCAGCAGTGGATAGAAAACGGCTGAATATGATGATGATGATGATATATATTCGAAGTCGGCGTGATAATAAAGCAGGCTAACAGTCTTACTTTTATATCAATTTTCAATTGCATTTTCATGAATTGTTACATGTTGAGACCTGACACATATCGACCTCTGAATAGCATCGTGCGATGCTAAAGAATTCAAGGTTTAAAATTATTGTATATGTCCATTGTCCATGAATATATTTTAATAAATCAGCGATTCTTGCTTTCACTTTTTATATATCTTTAGTAGATTTTTTTTTTTTTTTTTTTTTTTTAAGGTGGTTTGCTTTGGAAAATTTATACCATAGAGTTTTGATTTTAATCGCTAGGACACCACAACTTTAAAATCGTGATGTTTTGTCTGGCATCAGATTCTGAACTACATATGTCCACAAAATATAAGACGAGTTAACTGTAACTTGCTCTTATTCCGCTCAAAGTGGAGCTTACAAAGTGTTCCGGAAACATTATAGGAAGTGATAGTATTCCTATGAGCCAGAGATGCATAACAGAGACTTGGTCTATATTCACATCTACGTATTTCTTCTTGACTTGAAAATACAATTCAATTCACCGATAGTTGTCTAGGAGATCGGCTGTTAATTTTTCTTGAAATCTCGGTAAATTAACGAGCCAGTCGCCACAAAAAAATAATGATCGATCAGTACTTAAACTAGACTGCTCGTTGTTGCGGCGTTCCTTAAATATCATTTTTAGTGTTTGCATCGCGTATAATGAAAAAAATAATCTAACCCCACGTTTCCAATATTTCCGTGAAGTGCGTAAAATTTTGAAAATTGTGTAAAATGTCAATCTGACAAAACGGGAATGTCGATTAGAACGAGGAATGTGTCAGACTGATGATGCCATCAACCAGGTGGGACTTGAATTATTTACAGGATGCACCACAGAAGCAGCTGCGTCAGTTGGAGTGGTAATTTCATGAATAGCGTGTCTTCGAGTGGATATTTTAATAATATGATTTTTCTACGTTTCAATTAATTTTATCATCAAGTTTGTTGCTCGATTGTGGATTTATTAAACCAGGAGTTATAGTCAATTTGGTACCGTTCTTTATCATTCACATAGTACAGCACTTCCTGGTTTATGAGAGGGGGTGAAGTGCCTTCCGGGTGGGGGCCCAAGGTCTGTCTAGGCGTGAAATTTATGTAGAAGTGCATACAATTTTGCCTAAAATACTAATTTTACCCCCAAAATATTTTAATCTCGGGGGTGGGGGTATGCCCCCTCCCTATATACATTCTGATTTCAATTATATCGACTTCGAATACGAGACAGCATCATTATTTTCTTTTGCCTTTTCAAATCATGTTTTGTAA
>JAGDQP010051748.1:0-13947 GCA_022664845.1 Lepisma saccharinum | reverse complement strand
ACCTTTGTTATTGGGTATTTTACTCTAAATTTAGGATTTTGTAATACTTTATTTTGTGCTATTTTCACCGTGGGCGACACATCAACGTTTTTCACAAACAGCGCTACAATTGTAATTACAACTTTTCACTCAGCACCGGTTTCGCCCATTAGACAAAATACTGGTTTGGCTGGAATCAGCTTAATACGCAACTGTACACCACGCAATAGAAATTTTTCCTAATTGAATATATCACCATGAATATACCCCAGTACTTCAAAGGGCTGACTTAACGTGTGAGAAGTGAGCGTTGTTTAAAACCCTGATTATTATTTTCGGCCACACTGTCCATATGTCCGGCAGTATCTTTAAACCACATTGCCGTTTGAAGATGAGTTGTTTTTGCATTAGCATTATAATTTAGTAGTTTTTCAATATATGATCGAAATGGATATGTATGCGAAGAATAGGAAATTAGTTGATTATTCAAATATATTTGTACCTCGCTGAACATTGCACTGAGAAAATAATTTACAGGACCTATTTTCTTATCAGCAGTTGTTAAATCAGAACCATCAGGTTTAGTAATTTTACCTCTAATATTCAGCATTGTATGTGGCAAATCAATATAATCATCACCGTGGCCGTTGACTACAAACTCTATGGGTGCATTATCAGATATTGAAGCCACAGGTTTATACGGCACTGTTTTATTACCAATAATACTCGTTTGAGTGGGCAGACCCGCAAATAGGTCTAATTCTGATTTCGCACACTCACACTGCATTTCTGCTATTAATATCCACACTAGTTTATTTTAAAATACCTTATTACGAAAATGTAGTTTTACAGATACACTGCCATATTGGAAAGGAAGTCGATTACCAGTTCTATCTCTTAAATCAATAATAATTTGATCAAACTTTTTACGTTGTACGGGGACATAATGAGGATTTTCAAAAATATGCACATTACTAGTACCATACTCTTTAATATTCGTATTTATAACACGTAGTAGAGACGCAATAGTATCGCCTACCAGCTGAGGTTCTACAATATTACTATAAATTTACATGTGTACGGGTAGCGGTTTCTGTAAATCAGGCGGATAACGCGCATGATGGACAAGTGCAATATCATCTTGCTGAATATGATCAAAACATAGTATTCTGGCTGATTCGGGTGATAGACGAACTTCAACCCCCTTGTCGTCTTTACTTACTCTACTAACCTCAATGCGTTTTACCGAAGTTTTAACTTTTAATTGTAAATTCAATTTATCGCTTTTATAGTTAATTTGAGACAGAATATCGTCAACATAATAATAATGGCCAGGCATTATGTTAGTTAAGCTCCAGCTTTCCTTATCCGAGCCCCTGTAATAGATATTATTAGTATATTTGGAAACATTCTGAAATGAACCTATATAATGTACTTCGACAACAGCTGTTTCAGACACACCTTTCTCCAGCACGAGAGGATGATATAGTTTTGTAGTATAACACGCCAGAGTATTTTGTGGAAAATATTCCATAGAACTGTTCCTGGGAAGTTTGAGGTAAAAACTAGTACGCTGCTCCATAATTAACTAAATATATCGATCCTCTTCACCCTCTTTTTCTTTACACCACCACCTGTTTGCTTATTTTTACGTTTTCTTCTACCCGCCAATACTTGATTTATTTTATTATGATATTTATTTTTTAAATTACTTTTTGCTTCCTGCCAGTGCACTTTTAATGATTCTTCAACGGGTCTATTACTATTTAGTACGTCTTCGACTACATTAATACCACCACGTAACAATTCTTTACCAAAAGTTTTTGCACCTTGTTTTAATAATGGAAATACAGTACGAAATAAACCACCTAGAAAACTACCAATACTATATTCCTCTTGGTATGGTGCATGTGGAAAAATCAATTACAACTCAATATAGATAAAATATGATACAAGGCGGTACCATTCATTAAGGGATAATACAATAAACTTATTAGTAATGCGTAGTTTCACACATACATCACTACCATATTTCAGATATACACAAAGATCAGTGGAATTATTAATATAGTAAAAATAACTTAAAAGCTGTTTATTATTCATAATGTATGTCTAACTGTTAGTTACACAATTCATACTTTTTACAATATTTTATTTCTCTTAAATCCGTAAGGTACTGTATCGTAACTTTCGCCAACTCTTTTACGTTTTGTATGTACCAATTGGTAGGTTTTCGTCTCCTCCTTAGTAATAATTCTGCTGTCTTTTGTACGAGACATTTTATACGGGTTTGTCACATTTACCGGTGGGGCATCGTTAAGAACTATATTTTTAATTTGATCAAAATTAACAATTTTCATTGTATTGCTGATAAGAGTAATTCCAAGTACTTTACAACATATTTTTGTAGTGCCCTCACTAAAAGCTTCATAAGCATATTTTTTGTCCCGCCACTACAAAATTCTCCAATATATGCATTTGGACCTAGAGATTCTAATTCGTTTTTCAAGTCACCAAAATATTCGCCTATGGGTAATTTTACTCCTCCAGGCCTGACTGCATATATGAGACTATCAGTGTCCATGTATATGGTATCTTTATATACCTGTTCTAAATAGTTGTATAATTCTAATCGTGCATGTGCGGTGGTATATGCTGCAATAATTACATTTGTATTTTTCAGAGAAATATTTGCTTCATCCAATATATGGTAGTTTAAGAATAACGTATCCTCATCAACAGGTATTGGGGGTGCTACATCTATATTGCTATCAGTTAATTTATCATAGAATGTTGCTAGATCTCGAATAATAACGGTATGACCCATGTTTTTATTCTGGGCAAACTTACCCCATAAACAATTTAATGCTAGTTTACAAATACTTTTTCGGGCTTTATTTTTCTTACTCATCTTTGTACTGTCTAATTGCACTCCCTCTCTCTCGTAATACTCCTTAATATATTTATTTCTCTGCTCTTCACTATTGCACCATTGGGGCCAACCATTGGTCTCTGTTTTCAATTTCATAAATATATTTACATATTCTGTGAAAATTCCCCCTTTTTTTTAACAGGATCATACTCCACCACCTCATATTCCCAAACCTCATGCCTTTCTAGTATTTTATATTCTTTCTCTACAGCTTTACGGACTTCGCCCACCAACAATGTTCCAGTGAGAGAACTTTCCTCTTCACTATGCGCGCATTCTTCTATATTTAAAGTTTCGGCACACTTGCGGCACAGAACGAAGAGAAGTTTGCCCCCACTATGATATGGTAAAACCGGATGATACATATTCGAGTAAGGAAGTACTGTATATTTCACAATCCCCTCGAATTTGTCAATGCTGGGGCATTCAACTCCAACGTAAATTTTAATTGGATGTCTCACCGGGTATTTTTTACTTTGCAACAATAAGGGTATAATGAAATTACATCTACGTGATGTATTTCCTCCCCCGGGGCTGTTTTATAATAATATTTTACTGCGGAGCATCGTCCGCCATATAGAGCACCACGCGGCTTAATGGGGCTTTTTCTACATTTTGGGTGTGTGGAAACGTACTCTTCAATGTGTGGACCTTCACGTAATTTACGTTTCCATTCACACTCCCACATCTCATGAATAATAAAACCTAATTCGCGCAAACGGGCAATTTTTCTTACACTATTATCATAGCGAATAATCATAGTGCTATGTGGATCATTGTATATTTGTTTGTTACGCCCCGTAGGATAACAGAGGGGACAGCCATGCCAGAAGCACCCCTGGTATTCCCATATATGTTTCTGATTATTTATACACGCGTATCCGTCTTCTTTAAAGATACCTAATAACACTAACTCCCGCCCGTTTGCTGCATGCTCTATTGTAATACCCGACCTTTTCTTTTCATCTAATAACCATTGAATCGCCTCCACAGATTGTTGGTCTGCCCAGTGATATCCATTATGGGGAATAATACCTATTATTTTCTCTTTCAGAAACTTTCGCCTGAAAACCAAATTACAGGCGCTGGCTATACTTATAGATTCTACCAGAGGATTAACATGAGCTATTTTCTTAAATTCTACCATGAATTTAACACATGTCTTACGTAAAAGTTCAACATATTTGCGACAATAGCGAATTAATTCTTCTTTGAAATTAAATGTTTGTTTTCAGGAAATTTCATACCAGTACATACATTTTTTTCTGCTCTTTCTCCTGCATATAGTCATAACCATAATATTTAGGGTGGGGCACAAGTCCCACATATTTCTGATTATTTTTTGTGTTGAAATAATGAGGAAAATAACCTTTAACTTCATCTACACCAAATGCTTCAGATAGTTTAGTCAGCGCCATAGGGAAGAAATTTAAACTATCTACAAACTTCAGATATTTACAGTCCATACACAATATTTTACACCCCTTCATAATAACATTAGGGGTCCATTGTTTTATGGTTATTATTGTACGTAGAAGAAAATGTGCGTCATAACCTCTGGCGTTATGAGCAACACAGATAACTTTAATGACATTGTTGGGGTTTTTCTCAAATAATCGAGAAAGTCAACAATACATTTTTCACCATAGAAAATATTTTCTTGTCTACTACAAATGGTGCATGTAATATCATCACCATCCTTAAAACATTGGTAACATACTTGCTGCGTAATTAGTAAGTTAGGCACTTGTTCGTTTACTCCCTCTCGTAATACTTCGTCATGTCTACATTCTATATCATAATACACCATCATCCATTTTAGTACCTGTAGATTTATCAGGACGAATATAGCATAGATGGTGGGGCTGCATCATATTTTCACAGTTTATGCAACGTTTCCCCACACTTGTGAGGATTTCTACTTTTCTTAACAGCATATGCTTTAAGATATATTGTGCACACTTTTAACTGAGAACACAAATCCGTCTGTATATGATACGTCATACACTCGTTACCATAAAAACACCTGTTGCATTTGTCACAATTCAGTACTTCCTCTGTTTTTTACAGGGAGGATTTTTCTGGCCTTTAGGGCATAATGCCTTACAATGAGCAATATGGCTTTGTTTATTATTATATTTCTTATAACATGTATCACACAAGTACGAACAGCTAAATGCGGCAGTTAAATTAGTAATAACATTATAATTATTATTTACATAAAGGAGATTAATTTTTCTTTTCACCACCCGCGCCCTCGAAAAACGTTTTCTCCCCCGTCAAACCATCGTACACTGTAATAGTATAATCACGTAAATGCTCTTGAATCAATTTCAATTCAGGTATTCCACCACCATTTATTAAATTAACACCTGCACTCTTACACAATAATTTCACTTCTAGAGACATACATTTCCTTTGCTGGTGATAATAAGGCGTACATGTATTTCTATCACCCTGATTATCAATAAGCCCTATAGCAACTACCAAGGCATGACCAAGGCAGTTGCTATCTTCATTTTTAATAATATTTATACCCTTGCATTTTTTCACATATTCTTCATGAGAGGTAAAATTCTGCCTTTCTCTCCCCTCCCCTACAGGTAGCGCCACATGATGGAAATCAATAACAAAACGATCTTGTTCCAGAAACTTTGCATTAGACTGTATAACTCTTTTCAAAGCCTCCCAAATAAAATCTACCCCCACATTCGTTGCTTTTCGAAATGAAAACCAAAAAGACCTATCTGGGTTGTTGTGATTCCATAATGTCAGTCCTACCTGATGATGAGGAGCTACATCTGTCATTAACATATTTAATAGTTGGGCAGTTCCCCTTCGCAGCCAAGTAATTGGATTTTCTCCATCAGGGGTTTTCGCAATTTGCGCAGTTATCATTACACCGTTCATTCGGAATTTTTTATACTTTCTAGTTATTTGGTTAATAATAGTTATATTACTAGAACTCTCCATAATTTTAAAAAAGTGTACTATTATTACTTATATTAGATTAGTATATAAAATACTTAATTTTAGTAATAAAGTATCTATATTATTCTAATTATTAGAGATTTTCAAAGTCTTCTTTCCAAGGTCCTTAGACGATCAAAATGAAAGAAAAAAAGAAAGATAAAAAATAAATAGTTATAAAAAATATTATTTAACTAATATTTTAAAAATAATTATAAAAAGCGGAATTTTTCTTTTTTCAAAAAATGTAAAATAGCTAATGTAAAAAATATTTTAACATTTATAAAGTTTCTTTTTGCGTCATAACTTTTATAGTATGTAAGAGTAATATTATATTGTTAAATGTGAAAACAAAATTGCAATATATTGTTTCGTTTACAAGTTATACACAATTATATATTTAACCTTTGACCTTAAGGTCATCACTTTTTTACATAAAATATTTTACTACTGAACTTATACTTATACCGAAACTGAAAACAGAATTTTAATGTTGTTTCGTTTACGAGTTATACACAATTATATATTTGACCTTTGACCTCAAGGTCACCACTTTTTTCACATAAACTATTTACTACCCTTATACCGAAACTGAAAACAGAATTTTAATATGTTGTTCCGAGATATACTTGGTTATATATTTGACCTTTGACCTTGAGGTCACCACTTTTTCACATAAACTATTTGCTACATTTATACCGAAACTGAAAACAGAATTTTAATATGTTGTTCCGTTTACGAGATATACTTGGTTATATATTTGACCTTTGACCTTGAGGTCACCACTTTTTCACATAAACTATTTGCTACATTTATACCGAAACTGAAAACAGAATTTTAATATGTGGTTTCGTTTACGAGATATACAGTTATATATTTGACCTTTGACCTCAAGGTCACCACTTTTTGGGGGGGGGAGGTAGTCAATGTGAAAAATTGCAAAATATAGAAAAAAAATTTAATATTTTATTTCGTTTAACAAATATTTAATAATTGTTTACAATTATAATTATTCATAATGTAATAATTTTTAATTAGGTTATTATGGTAAAAAAAATTCTACTTGTGAAAAAATAAACAAAGTTTTAAAAATACAAGCTTTTCCATTTACAATTCCAATTATTACTATTATCTTAATTTTTAATTGGGTTATTTGGGTAAAAAATCTACTTACCTTCTTCTTCTTCTGCTGCTATTAATTCCTCTTCTTCTCCTGGAATTCTTCTTCTTCTTCTTCTCCAGGAAATCTTCTTGTACTACTCCACGAAACTTGAACTCATGGCAATTTTTCATATATATTACTTGTGACTTAAAGAATAATTGTATAAAAATATATGCGCGAGGTAAAAATGTTTTAAATATTTTTCATTAATTCTCATTACATTTTAATAAAATTAATTAAAAACTAAACATACTTTTTAAAATACTTTAATATAATACAAGTGAGACAATATCAGGCAAATGTTAATATAAAATTTTATAATTATAAAATCTAACCTGTATAAAATGTATTCTAGAAGGCTCTATAGGATCTAATTTATATGGGTTTAGAAAAAGAGGTCATACTCTTTTATAAAGTAGTGTTTCTTTCCTAAGAAAATAGCTGTATAATTTCTGTTATGTTAAATAAGGCTTCGTAGTCTTTCATAAAATCTCTACTATAATAAATAAGGGTTGCAAAATAACCTTCGTTCATCATTTCACGAAATTATCCACTGGTCTAAGCTCTGCTATGTTAAAGGTGCCGTAGTCTTTTATAAAATAGGGGATGGACCGTAGAGAATAAATCGTAGCCTTGTGTACAATCGTAGCCTTATACACTATGTGGGTGTAGTGTTGTAAGGCGTAAGGGGCGTTGAAAAATATATTCATTAACATTTATACCATTTTTGAAATCTACAATACGGCTCATAGTTTTTTATGTAATAGATTAAACTCTAATTAAATTCACAACTACCCCCCAAGTGTGTTTAGGGGTTGTGTCGTAAAATAGCCCCCGTACTCTTTTATAACATGAATTAAATTGAATGGTAAATAGGGGGTGAAAAATACATTGTTCATTGCCTTTTATGCCATGTTAATTTGGGGTTGGAAAAAAAAGATATCTCTGCTATGTTAAATATGGGTCGTAGCCTTGTGTTGGAGGGTCATAGCGTAGTGTAATTTCTGCTATGTTAAATAGGGGTTTAATCATAGCCTTATGCACTATGTGGCGTTAAATCTTTTCTATGTTAAAAAGGGGATGGAAAAAAGGAGTCGTAGTCCATCTCTGCTATGTTAAATAAGGGTTGGAAAATATGTTCGTTGTCTTTTATAAATAGGGGTTGCAAAATATGCTCGTAGCCTTTTATAAAATAGAGATTGGAAACAAGGTGTTCCATTTCTCATACCTGGACGATACCCATGACACCATGTATCATACAGCTCTGGACAATTGACTCCTGGCTGTCAGGCGGCCTAGGAAAAAGAGGCCATTTTTGAGAAAACCGCGTCAAGTGCCCCACATCTACTGGCCGCCTTCTTCGTATACACCATATTGGCTAAAGGTTTTTTTTTAAGGTAAATAGGTCGTGTGACATATCTAACAACACGAGAATGTTCCCCAGAAAGTCAAACTCGGTATTACATATGACCTACCTGTTACGGTTTCGGAATTATAATAACTGAAAAATTGTAGTACATGTGATCATTTTTCCAGCAGCGTCTAAGCTACTATACCATAACAATTTGGTCAAATCTAACACATGGAATGACTTACTGGCACATTATCGTATTCATCCATATGTAACACGACCCAGCTACCATTAAAAGATACCTTCATCCAATATAGCAGATTTCAAAATGGCGGCCACGTTGTGTCTGTGTTCCAAAATGCTACTCCTCCGCACCATTCCACATTCATGTACTACAATGCTTCAGTTCCTTATCGACTTGTGAGAAACAAGGCTGTACTTGGTCCATTAATATAACAAGCAGCAAATTTTCAGTGAAAATAATTCCGACACCGTACGGTACTAAGTAGGTCAAATCCGACACCTGGAATGACTTTCTGGAATCATTCTCCTATTGTTTGACATGTCACACGACCCACTTGCTATTAGAAAAAAATATCTCCATCCAGTATGGCGGATATTAAGATGACGGGCACGTTGATCATATACTCCATAATGTAGCCCTTTCCTACCATTCGACAGTTGTATGCCATAATGATTCATTTTCTTGACGATTTGTGAACTAAAAGACTGCAATGTGACTTTTCACTCACTCTGTAGTTACAAATATCCATACCAGTAGCAACAAAGGATGAGTGATGGCGACAAACGGTGACCATTTTTGAACCCAGCGCCCCCAACAAAAGGCGTATTTCGTACTAGTTTTCAAAATACTTTTTTGTGACCCTTAGGTTTTGTTGACCTAAATACGAGTTAAATGAATATATTAATAAAATATAAATTGAATTGATTTACGCAAGGCAGGTTCAACATTGTTAAAATGAATGCAACCATTCCAGCACTAATTATAGCTCTGAGGTTGTTCAAGTATTATCTAAGCATTCACGGGGGAGTTGCTTTCCTTAACTTAGCTGGGCATATAATATGTTACGAATAGTACATCGGATGACTTTTGCTTGCGAAGGGGAAATGGGTCCTAAAATCACTGAAAATTGCTTACATAATACTTGAGCTAACCCTTTCTTATGGAAAGGTATTTGGAAATAATTAATTGGCAGTGTTTCTCAATAAATTGAAAAGACGATGTATTCTAAACTGGAGTAGTTATCAGTAACAAGCTGCTTTAAATTAATGTATAGTGAGTCCACGGTTCACTGACTTAAATAAGTATGCTTTCTAAGCAGCTAGCTACGATACCTTGAGCAGCAAACAAAACATCCAGCCCCTCCAAATAATTATTTTTTTCCTAAAACGTCAGCAGACTATCAATACGATTACTACATTAATCACAGATTCATTAAAATGGTTCCATTGTGGAAAATGATTTTGTTTACATCACAATTTATTTGCTTCTTTTCATATCAATTGTGTTCCCTAATCAGCGACTAGTCTTTATTTATTGATTATGATCCAATTTATCTTTATTTAATCGGAAATGCTATTTTCGTTACTTACCTGATTTCCTTCGCAATGTTTAAAATAATTATTATGAAAACACGTTTTTACTAGCCAGTTCTTTTCAAACCTCAATAATCCAATTACACAATACTTTGAACCTGATCAATCAGATTATTTCACTACTATGTACGATTTCCGTTCTCTGGTAGAGATACTAAGCACTTCTGCTAAATATATTGAGCATCTTTAAAGTAGAATGCATTTATTACAATATTTTAAAACGCCTGTTTTAGTTCAATGTGACACATACATTAACTAAAACAGTTAATGTATGTGTTCATACATTATTAACACATACATTAATAATGTATGAACACATACATGTTCACCCATACTGCACGAATGGTGACGTAGCAATTAAAATATTGTGAATAGCCTGCAGTGTCTATATCGTGACTTCAAGATGTGTTGTTTATTATTTGAATGAAATTAGCGTTTGAATGTATGTCTAAATGTTGACATGATCTGCGCTCAAGAAGTCAAAAAAATCTCGCCGTTCAAGTGTTTGTCGTTCTTACAATGTGCCGCTAAACATTTGGAAATGGACATTAAATCTGATTTTCTATCAAATGAGGCAACTCAAGAGGTATACATTATAACTGAGCGAATAAAATATACTTATTCTTTACTGTGACTCAATCACTTGTTTTTTTATTAACAAATCGAACACATGCGTTTATTAAGTATCGTTAAAATAATCGCTTAACCTCAAGCTAGTTCTCAATGAGTTTCAGAAATTGCAATTTATTTTAAAATGAACTGTACCTTATTTTATTATTACCAATTTACCTCTTTTATAACATTAAAATTGCAGCCTTCTTCCATCCTCTCGTCATTCATCGGGTCTTGGTTTAAGCTTATCTCTGAGGGTGCTCCTATAATTTATCACCACAGTTTGAACTCTGATGATTATTCTTCTGCTCACCTGTTGGTACAATAAAAACAGTTCACAGTAATGGAAAACACAAGGTATTTTTCTTATCCTATACAGGAAAAGAATCTACATCCAAATAACAAATCCTGATACTAAACATCAACATTTATAAAGTTTTCCACACTCAAAATGCTTTCTCGTTATAATATATAACAGCAAATATTTATTCATTGTTTTAAAAAAAATGCTGAAGAAATATGCAAGAAAGCATGTTGTATAGACTAGTTAAGCACAAGAGTTCCGCTTCGACGTCTCGGCCGATCGATTGATCATCGAGTTACTAGCAATAGAAAAGAACTTGAAACTTACAATTTATGTATTAGCTTAATCAATCGTGCATTAGCATTTACAGCGTTTTGCTCTTAACTGGGAGTCAGAGATTAGATTTCTCACTGTTCTAGTGTTGTTTTCTTTCTGTTTGATCTTTAGAATGCTTAATTAGATTCCATGAATCAGGTTTATAAATCTTACGTCAACTTTATTACTAGATGACAATATCAAGAGTCTGAAAGTATACTATCATAACATTTGCAGCAGGGTTCTGAGGCACAATTTAGGAAATAAAATTTATCTGCAATCTATTATCGTAATTATAGTTGTGGGAATACTATGAGCTAATTTGATTTTGTGCTTGATTTTTCTATTAAGAATCCATCTCTTCAGCTATAATACAATCCTCAGGCGTAGAATAGTCTGTTTGCACACTTTCAGTTGTCGTTTTCCTTCTGTTTAGCATCCGGGTGTTTCTGATTAAATTAGAGACTTTCTTAAAAGTATCCATAGACACTGGCATATGTGTCACGCACTTGCGAGTTGTAACTTATTTGGTCTGAATTAGAATGGACTTTCTAATGACAGTACTCATATGGAGTTATGACGAATATGCGTAGAGAAATAGTCAATTACTGCAGTAGAAGAGAAAGACATCCACTGTTCACATGCTGAAAGGGAAAGGAGGAAAACGAGAAAACGGGATGAGTAATGGAAAGTAATTAAGTGGCTGCAAATATTTTAGGTGATTGAAATAAAATTCATCAGTCACATACATACAACGAACATGTGAAGCAGTGACGTAGTTCGTCATAACTGACAGACAAAGTCTATTGTTAGTGCTGTCGTATGTTTTACATTCTCCCGTAGCTGCACGATTTACTCATTTCTCAGACTTCGTACCTATTGTATTCCTTTTTTTTCCACTACGTCCTTACATTCAGACAGATGTCTGTTTCCTTTACGGAAACCTTGCAAATACTACATACAACGTCATTCTAATCATACAATATTAATTCAGGCTTTCACTGACTTTTTAAGGAATCAGCCCACACAAAATGGAGAGTTGTAATAAGAAATATTCTTTGGCTCACATAATTATTGATAATATGATATTCTCACTTACGTACTTATCAAAATTATGATGGTTTATTAAGTTCTGCATATTTGTAGAAAGACAAGTAAAGAACATGATACAAAAATAGGTCCAACAAGTCTTTTGAATTCCATTCGTTGAGGGTAATGACATTTTAGCAGAGAATGATGACTCAATTCAAGATTAAATGTTGAATCACCTATAAGTGTCCTGCTGATGAACGAATATAATATATTTAATTCTCAATAATTGGTCATATATCGACCCGTTAAAGGCAGAAGTGTACTAGATTTCCATAAAACGTACACTATTCTGCCTTGAAAACGATGATCGAGTCATTTCTGAAAAAAACCATGCTACCTTCACTTATGAGTGTCAGTATTGAAGTCACTGTGTTTAACGATTTCAGTATCAAATGTCTATTGAAATTGGCTGCAAGAGCGAATGCACTTAAGAAGTTAATAAATGCAAAGTCGTGTGTAAAATTAAAGATGAACTTTTGATATGATCTATAATCAGAGTTTCTTAATAGCTTCTGAGAAACATAGAACCAAGATATCTTGCATTTATGAAGTATGCCATTCATGGATGTGTAGCTGATGGCGCCATCTATGTAGAACTGTACCGTGACGTCACTACACGGCCCCTCATATTGAGTCTTCTACTAGGATCAACTAGCGACCGTATTTTTATCATAGCCTAATCACGTTTTACTATGTTTAGTTATTGTGTACAGCGCTATTAAAGTAGTTGCGAGAGAAATAAATAATAAATATGCTATTTTCTTTGTGATGCCCGTTATTTTTAAACAATGAGTAAGCACAACAACTTTACTGTTTCAATATGTAAATACACAGGCCGAAACTACTCACATGTAATATTTTATTATTTTCATTGACAAAGAAGCACAAAAAGAATGGTCTATGTAAGGTGTAAAAAAAGAATAGACAAATTTCAAGTAAAAATGTAAAGGTTTGCACCATTCATTTCCTTCCTCGTGAGTACAAAAGGGAATTAAAAACGAACTTTTAGGATTGCAATAAAGAATAAAAAGTTGAAAACATTAAAAATAGTGAATTGTTACATTGTTTTCCAGTTGGAATGATAATAATAACAGTTATTATTATTATTATTATTATTTTCTTTCATTATCAAATAATGAACAGAAAATTCATGGAAGTATGCGCCCGCTATATATCTGTCTGACGCCCCCCCCCCCCCCCATTCTTTGTCTATTACTTGTGGTTTCAGCTTTTGTAAGTTTTAATTAAACCTAATTTATATTTATGGGCCATGTAGGCAGGTAAGGCTATGCTCAAAAGTTTGAGAAACTACCACGAGGACCCATCCACAACAAAGAAGACAGAGGCCAGGGTCTTAGTCAAGGTACAATACAGGCATTTCCGTGGTGATACTGCCTGCAAACCCTCAGTCAGCATGGCCAACACGAAAACTAACCTGCTAACCTTTCCAGCACTGTTCCGAAGTTTGCAAACGGCTATGACAGGGTTCACAGGTTCGTGTTCTGCTGCTAGCCCCGTTGACAGGTTTGCCAGGCTTGCCATCAGTATCAACAGGCGGATGCTTATATGGTAACATAGATGAAGCCCTGGCCTCCACTTGTGATGAATTATTG